>JAOYSI010039450.1:0-55821 GCA_025775065.1 Hiodon alosoides
TATCAGCCCCACGAGGTGAGGGGCGGCGGGGCGCGCAGTGTCCAGGCAGGTGTGTTTATCAGCCCCACGAGGTGAGGGGCGGCGGGGCGCGCAGTGTCCAGGCAGGTGTGTTTATCAGCCCCACGAGGTGAGGGGCGGCGGGGCGCGCAGTGTCCAGGCAGGTGTGTTTATCAGCCCCACGAGGTGAGGTGAGGTGAGGGGTATTAGGGCGTGCACTGTCCAGGCAGGTGTGTTTATCAGCCCCACGAGGTGAGGTGAGGTGAGGTGAGGTAAGGGGCATTAGGGCGTGCACTGTCCAGGCTGGTGTGTTTATCAGTCACATGACTGTTCTTGGTCACTCCTGTTTCAGGTTGAACAGAACCGGGTGAAGCTTCTGAATGACAGGGCAGTGGCTAAGTCGCAGCTGCAAAAGAAACTTGGTCAGTTTCTGTACCTCACAAACCTGGAGAAGGCAAGCCTCTGCTCTTTATTGTACCATCAACGATAAGATAAATTTTACTCTAATCCTAAACGATCTTTCTTTAACATTTTCAATCATAGCGTATCATTGCGGTTCATATGTTGTTTTTATGGTTTTGATTACTGGTTATGTCTTAACAGGAATAAAATTGCTAGAAAAGTGTAGAAAACATTTAATAACTAAAATATCACTGTGGTAATTAAAGCCGCACTCAACTCAAAATCACAGAATTACAGATGAAAACTGCTGATAATTTGGTAAACCAACATTGTTCATTTTTGCTCTTAGAAATATAATCTAAGACCTAGTAACTAATAAACAAATAACTGTCTAGTTATAGCTGAAATTGGAAAGAATTTCTAAATGTTTCATTATCGATTGTGTAAAATAATGCGACTTCACCCTTGAACTTTGAACATTTGTTTTCAGTCTCAGGATAAATCTACTGGCGGGCTGAACCCTGAGCCATGTCCCATCTGCGCTCGCCCACTTGGCCAGCAGGTGAGCGTTTTTGTCACTTTGAAATCACGGGACAGCTGACCCTGTGCCATATTGAATCACTGGAAGGCTCACCCTGAGCCTTCTCAGGACACGGCCCACCCCACCATCTGTTGGTTAGGCTCTCCTCGTCCTCGTCCTCCTCCTCCTCCTCCTCCTCCTCCTCCGCAGCAGCAGCAGCAGCGGAAGAACCCCGTGCCCTTGGATTTTATTAAAGGAAATGACTATTTATGGAAAGAGTCTATCTGAGGAGTCTTTCTCAACCTCTGCTTCCTGTCTCCTCTGTGCCAGTCCCTGCCGGTGTAACTGTTGTGTAAATGTGGGTTACCCTGGGTTACAAACTTTTTTCCCTCTGCATTCATTCCTTCGCTATGATGAATTTATCTGACATGTACTACCTGTTTACAGTGTTTTCACATTTCCTTTGGCTGTCTTAAGTGTAAACCGTGTTGTTCTGAACACAAAAGCAGCATTCAGTACAGACAGAGGTACCTGGGATTCGGCCAATTTGATAGCCTACGGGCGTGCAGTGTTTGTTCTATTTAAGGAACCACATTTTCAGTTTAAATGTCCTTAGGTTTAAAGAGCTATAAATAAATACTTTTGATTTTAAAGTCACTAGGTTATGGAGCTCACAATCCTTCACTGTCTTCAAATGATGCTGGAAAGCATTTTCAAACGTTTTGGAATAGTCTCTCATGATTGAATCTTGATTTGTCCCTCTGTCGAATAAGAGAATGGATTAAATATGCCCATTAAAAGTCTTACCCAATAGGATTTTTATCTCTCTGTGCTGTCACTTTTAGGCCCTGTTTTTTAGGCCACAATTAGGCGCTGTATTATGACAGTAGTATGCTTTGGAAGCGTGTTTCTGTTATTTACTTTATTTTTCCACGTTTTGAATTCAGAGATCAGAGATGGGCACAAAACAAATGTAAGGGCTCCTTCCAGACACCCTTTTTCAGCTCACCGGCAGCCTGTCTTTCTGTCCCACAGTCACACCATTAGGTTTTTGGTAAAAACTCTGAAATGCATTAATAAATTTAACTTCACACCTATGTTCACTTTGGTTTTGGGTGCTCAACTATTTTAACACTTAATTTTAGCATGTATATACTAGACATGTTTGTATGCTGTGTTATATGCTATGTGTAAAATTCTACAGGCGTGGTTCGATCCGCCACACACCCGGGGGTTGCCCATAATTTTCTTTAGTCCAGAGGAACTCGGCTGTTTAAACGTCTTGTCTTGTCTTGTTTGTCTGAACAGATCTTTTTTTTCTTGGTATTTCACCTTCAGTAAATTTAAATGCACAAACAGGGATGTTTTCTTTTCAGCTGAAAGAATTGGCTTCATGGCTTAGTTTAGGTTGGATGGACAGGGCTACGGGACATTTTAAGAATGTGAATGTTTACATAGCGTTGTCCTGCTGTTGGCAGTGGGCGGTGCTCACCTGCGGACATTGCTTCTGCAACGAGTGCATCGCAATCATCGTGGAGCAGTACAGCGTGGGCACCCGCCGCAGAGCCATCAAGTGCGCCATCTGCAGGCAGACCATCTCCCACACAGAGATCTCCTACGTCTTCACTACTCAGACTGCCAACCAGGGCCAGGAGATCCCCGTCAAGGTGAGCGTGTGTGCTTTTACAGGGCCCTGTGTGTCAGACGTGGGTTGTAGTTGGGTGATAGTTTTGTAGTTTTAAATGTGTTGACCTCCGGTCCATGTCCCCCCATAGGGAAGCCATTCCACCAAAGTGGAAGCAGTGGTGCGAACCCTTAAGAAAATCCAGATGACTGACCCGGGTGCCAAGTCGCTCGTCTTCTCCACGGTACTGTTAGCGATGTGCCATGGGGTGTCTGCCAACTGGAATGGCAAATTGAGCGACGATTCTGTTTTTCTCACCACAGTGGCAAGGTGTGCTGGACATAATCGCGCAGGCCCTCTTCGATAACAATATGGAGTTCTCTCAGATTAACGGGATTCACAAATTCCGGGTTAGTGTGTCTGATCCATTGAGTCAATCATTCGCGTGTGTTTTACCTTGATGCTTAGATCGCCTATCAAAAGCAACTGTATTCTATTGAAAGTAAGTCGAGTGGCTGAGAGTGAAAAAGTGCACAGTACCGCTTGTTTTTAAACGGGAAAAAGCGTTAATTTCCACTTACGTACGTGACATACGTGTCTCCGTCCTGCAGGAGAACCTTTCCTCTTTCAAGTACGAGGACAAGATCAACATCTTGCTTCTTCCTCTGCACACTGGGTCCAATGGGTTGAACATCATCGAGGCCACGCACGTCTTATTGGTGGAGCCCATCCTGAATCCCGCCCATGAGCTGCAGGCCATCGGCAGGGTCCACCGCATTGGCCAGACCAAGTGAGCTTCTCTGCCAAGCTCTCCCATTGGATCCTGCATCCAGCTAATACCTGCAACCCATTAATACATACATTTTTCTACAGACTTATACCAACTCCTTCCATAATTGGTCATTGTTACTATTCTGTTTCTCTGTTTCCAGGCCCACTTTTGTTCATAGGTTCCTTATTAAATCCACCATAGAGGAGAGAATGCAGGCCATGTTGAAAACGGCTGAGAAGAGGTGAGGCTTCAATGAGAAAGACATATACATTTAAAGAAGAACCGAACAGTCCTGCGTACACATTATCAAGCCATAATGTAAAAGGTTATTGATAATGATGTGGCTGTATTTTAAAACACTGATATTAAACACTTTCAGTAGGAAATTGATTGCCAGAGATACCCGAGATACGACTTCGATTAGCAGAGGTGCCCGTTCTGTTATTCCAGCGGTTGACTGCAGAGAGGACCCTACGAGCACAGTGTGTGATTAATGATGTTGTGGTGTTTCCAGCCACAGCACTGCGGCCATGAAGCACTCTGAAGCCTCTGTGCTGACGGTGGCCCACCTGGCAGACCTCTTCACCGAGGACCACGAGCCGATGGAATGATCCGGTGCCACCTGTGCGTGTGTGCCTGTGTGTGTCTGTCTGTGTGTGTGTGTGTCTGTGTGTATGTATGTCTAAGTGGCTGCGCATGGTCTGGTTGGAGTATGTCGGGAGGGTTTCCTAGCACGTAGCTGAAAGGGGTCACAGTTTAGTTTTTCTCTGTATTAACACTGCCACCTCATTGACGTTCAGAGGCTGCTCTAATATTTATATTGCACGTTCAGGTTTTCAAATGTTTATTCTAGGGTGTTGTTTAGATGTCCAGTTCATAGGAAAACATGCTGAGGTAAAGTCAGTGATCATGTAAAAAATGTCTTTGCATCTTTAAATTGAATTGTAAATACTTTTCAATGGAGACTGTCAGATCTTTGCTGTATTCCCTCACTAATGATTCCGTTGTATACAAATTTATTTTTTTCCTTTTGTTTTTAGCCATTGAATATTGTTCATATTACCTGTTCAAGGCATCATTCTTAATATGAAGTAAGATACTTATTGAACTGTTGAATCCAAATCCCAAATCCGATTAATGAAAACCTTGGCATTGTTTTGCTGTTTGATTACAAACCATTAGAAGGGTCTGGTGCTCTTGGTTTTAGGCAAAATTATTGCGAAAACTTTCTAAGTCCTAGATTATGGTTGAGTTGAATTAAGGTTAACAAACATGTTTTTGTTAACAAACAAGTTTTTTGTACAAATGCATTCCTTGTAGCAGAATCTGAGACTTTCTTCCAAGTAGGTGTCTTTAAGTTTTTTTTTTTTTGTTAAGAAATACAGCCGAGTTAATGAATATTTAGATTTTGTTAGTTTGCATTTGTCTGGTATTAAAGTGGATTATTGAGTTGTAAAAGCGGTGAGGACGGAAGCCGCCGGCCTTTACAATCTGCACAAGACACTGTGCTTTGTGTGATCGTGTCCCGTTCAGTGGGTCCTTTCAGCATGTCGTCTGGGGGGAAAGAACCCGTCAGACAATTGGTCATAAGGGTCGGGCTTTTCTTATTTGCAAGACAAAAAAAGCCTGTGATTCATCGTCCATAAAACCTTTCCCGTAAAGTCGGCTTTTTAGAAATAAATGAAAAATAAGAACAGAAATGATGAACTTGTTGTAAAAAAGACGAGATGAATGATGTAAAAAAAAAAAAAAAGCAATTTCACCAGAGTGCGATGGGGACCATTGCGTGTTGACGGTTAGCAACCCTGCTGACGGGAAACCGTTCTGTCGTAAAACCTTGTTTCAAATGAATTCCTCTGAGGACTTCCAATGAATAAGATGACAAGATGACTACAAGAATCATTCCTCTTGGGGCTGGTGACCATATGAGAACATTAGCACAGCGTTGTTTTCTTAAATTTTTTTATTTATATTTTATATCGAGATCTTGTTCTCTATTGTTTTGAAGTGGTATAACTATGTAAAAAGTTTGAAATAAAAAATCCATATGAAAATTCAAAGTGTGTATCGCAATGTTATTTTATTACAGGTTAAAATGATCAAAAAGCATACATTTTTCCAACTGCAAATGTGTTTTAATAATTAAGATAATTGTGAAAGAAATCCCATATACAAAATAAATTACTCCCGATTATGATTTTTATGTTAAAATCAACCCCTGCATCTAATTTTCAAAGGGGTTTTATTGTTTTAAGCATAACTACATTTTGTAGAAAGGCACTTCTCTGTGGCAGTTATCTAAATCCAGCCACATTGCAATCTTTTACAATAAATAATATATTAATGCTGTTCTGAAATAGTGTTGTCCTGTTTTTCCTACCATCATTTATGCATAAATCACAAAAACAAATTTGTTCCCTTTCCATTCAGTTTACACTTGTGTACTCTTAAGAGGGACGTTGCTTGCTCTGGAACATTCGTTAACTGAGAGTCGAGCAAGGAACTATATTTTGGGCATATTTTTTCTGTTGTTCTATTAGGAGAGAATCAAGTTTCTTGTTGCATGTTCAGCACTCTCCTGCTTTCTAGTTTCTATTTCCAGTTAATAAATCCCTACTAAATCTACCATGTGATCACGGACCTGAGCGTAAACACTTTCTTCATGGGTTTGTGCCAATTTGCACATGGAGGTTGCAGCCTCATGCTGTGTTTGAAGTGCAGATTCTGCTCAACAAGCGGGCCTTCTTGCGCCTCTCACACATTTTATAGAATTGCTGTATTGTGTCAAATGTTTTTAAAGGGAGACCACGGACAGATGTGTACCAAATAATAAGAAAAGAATGTATATTTTTAAGTTTCTGTTTGCCGAGTTTTGTCTGCTAGCGAGCAATGTTTTATGCCATCCTGCTCCATTTACTGGAACCATTTCTGTTTCTACATTTAATCAGTTGGAGTTAACGTTTACACAAACATTCGTACATTTTGGTTGAGTTCCCAGCCTTAAATTCCCTAAAAGCAGGCCCAGAGTGACTATGGCCTAAGATCCCACCTGAGAAGTTTGATTGTTGACAAAGGACGTGGAACAAAAGCAGCAGAGTCTGTTGTTTTTTATTATTTTATTGCATGTTTAGCAGGTTGCACGCCAGACCTCGTTTTGAGGGTCGCGGTACTTGTAGTAGTGTTCACGCAGTGGACAACCCTGATCACCAGCAGGGCTGTTTTACACCCCCAGAATGAAGTAGGTTTGTGTTACCTTGGACTCCCCTCAGCACTCCCTATTCATGCGAGGAATCTCATTGTTGGCGGGGACATCACTCAAACTGGTGTTTTTTGGGGCTAGAGAGAGGCTCCCACTGCTTCTGAGCTTCATTTCGTAAACGGGCTTAACGGGAGAGGCCAATTGGGCGCCGACCAGCGAGTCGCCGTCAATAGAAGAAGAAGATTCACCCATCCAGGAAGTTAAACTGTCCACCGACACAGGCGCGGCCTCGATGATGACACCTGCATACCTGATGTGGGTTGGGTGCTGGCTCTCGCTGAGGACAACGGCTTCTTCGCTCTATCAGGAGCCTAACGAAGGTGAGTTCCCCAAAACCACGAGTGCGCCATCGCGTCTCCCTGTTGGATGAAGTTTGTTTTTACAGTGACTTCTTCTTTTACGCCATGCTCCCCTTGGAATCAATCGCTGATTGATTGTTAGTAGTACTCCTTTTGAAAAAGCTCGCAGAACGTGATTAAAGTTCGTCTTGACCGAATTACATTGTTTTCTCTGTATAGAACATTAGTATATATTTTTAAATGTTTGTTAAGATTTAAGAAGCTTTGATTGCGTTTTTTATGCTCTTTATTCAAGGCAGAGTGCCTGTTGTGAATATGTTAGCTTCAACCTGTTTCTAGGGCAATCCTTTGGAATTGGCAATAAAACCGGAACAATAGAATATTGCCCAAGAAGGCAAGCTTTAGCAGGCTGGTCTATATATATATATATATATATATATATATATATATATATATTTATTTTTTGTCGGAACAGTGTTTTTCCATCAGTGAGCCTAAATAATAGGCTAAACATCTGAAAGAGTAAGTGATTAAGTAATCACTTAATTCATGTTAACCTGTGACCGTCAAATGTTATTAATAAAATGTTAAATGTTAAATGTTACTTAACGATTTTTGGCAATAAACACAAATACTTTGTTTTATCAGTCAAACTTGCTTTAAAATAGTGGGTACGTTTTTAAAAATTAGCAAAAAGTCATTTGTGATGTTCATGTCGGCTTCTCAAATCATTTTAATTAGAAGTAGACATGTTGATTGTCGAGCAATAACTTCATAAAGTTATGTAGTTGCACACAGCAGACTGGGTATGCCAATTTAAACAGTAACATGTTTCTAATGTAACTTACTATTAACTGTCTTTCGGCAGTATGAATTTTGTTTCCTAATATAAATTATTTTATGTTTTTTGTCTTTGATATTCCTTTAATGTTCTATAACGGAAAATATGGACTGAAATAAGCATTTCTCTTTTCTCAGAACTGAACGAAACTCTCATTTGTGCCAACAACAAGATGGAAGTCATTATCCCCAATGCCTTCTTCCTCAGCAAAGTGCCCCCCGTTTATGTAAGTCAGTAACCCCCTGAGTAAAGGCTCACCTGGCAACTTTAACAGACCAGTCTGTTTTTGTTTTGAATCGACACTGTGTACTTTGCGTCTTGCATACAACCCCCAATGTCTGGATTGCCCCCCCCCCCCCCCGTTTCTTCAGTCCAGTGTGCTGAAGCTGTCTTTCTACATTGCAGGTGGAGGATCTACACCTGAATGACCCAGAATGCCGTGGGGTGATGATTGAGGATGACTATGTGTTCAGCATCAGGACCAACCTTTCTGACTGTGGAACAATTACGGTAATGCTGTTAGTTTTCATCTCTCCTTGAGAAGTGTACTGAATGATAATAATTATTTGCTAACTTTTATCTTTGCTCAGGATGGTTATTACTGAATAATATATGTTGGCCGACTAAATATTAACAATTTCTTAACCAAGATATCGTTAAAGAAGTTGTCTTATGTTGTGGATTTCTTTAATCAATGACTTCTATAAATTCACATATCTGATCTGTTTTGCCAACATTAAGAAACCAAGCGTCTAACTACAGCTTTAATTTTGTTGGACATCGGACCTTAATCCGACGAATTGATTGAACGAGGCGTGTTTAGAAGCTACAGAAGTGCATGATTTAGCATCTCCATTTTGCAAGATGCAAATGGACCAATGTGACCTCAACAGCTGCTTCATCATCACTGAAAAACATAGAGGCTGGGAGTGTCTCACCTCCCACATTCATCCTTCCAAGTGGCCCTTTTCAAGGCAGTGAAGGGGAGCCGAATGGTTTGCGGTTCTAAATTAACTGGATTTATATGGAAATGATGTCGGTGCTCTCAGGGGGGTTGAATAGGCCGGACCATATTTGGGCGTACTACACTGCAACTCCCTTCATTTTTCATCCAGCTTTACTCATACAGTGATCTGTGCTGCACAGAGGACAATTTTTTCACTGGCAAGATATAAATCTGTGTTTGAAACTATCATTGAAAAGCTTGCTTAAAATGCACGGGGGCATTTCTAGTAAATCGAGCAAGAGGTTAATTCAGCTTTGTGCTGGAGAAAATCTCTGTCTGACAGTTTCAAAAGGCTTCGCTTAACGACCTCATGTAGAGAAAGTGGGTCTGCTTTGGATTTAAAATTTCTTGGAAAAAGAAAAAAACTATTATGACTAAACACTTTTTGTCACTCGTTATAAAAATTCCATCGTAGGCTTGTTTGTTCAGTGAAGATATTTTCTCCAGTACAAATGGCTTAAGTCACTCGCCTGTATACTTCTTTAACATCCAGAAAGCACTATTACATTAAAGTGGAAGTTTTACTCTCACAGTAGGAGATAATTGGTGTAAATGTTCCGATTTGCATTGCACAAGTATGTTCCAGGCTCTTAGGCACCATTCAGAGGATGGCTGCTGTTTGGTATAAGTATAAAAAACACCCTAAAATAGCAATGAGTGCTTCAGTAGGCCTACATCCCCTTAATAGAACCTGATCTGCTGAAACACAATGCTCTTAATACTGGAGAGATGTTCATTTTATGGTCTCAGTATAGAGGCCAGCTGGAAATTTAGCTTCTTAAAAGGGTAACAGTTGTACATTGTGTAGAACGTTGAAGTCTTGAGAAGCATGGCTTCGAAATGGATCCCAAGGTTGTCACTGGTAAATTTTAAAACAACTTGATGTTGTTTCTTGTTTCTCCTGCATTATACAATGCACAACAAGAACCTCAGTGAAATAGCATTTGTGGAGGATAGTGTGCCTCGGAACAGGATTGAGAGCGAAATGCTCGTAGATATTCACACATTGCGGAATTTGAAAAAAACACTAGTCTGCTAGCTAGAGTGCCGTTATTTCCCAAGTTTGATTTATTCCCTGTGCTTAGGTGCATAAGACGTAGAACTGGACAAAACGATGCCTTATCCCACACAAATCTGTAAGGGCCTTATTAAATTGCTAATTCTCAGATTCCGGAGAATTGGCACGCAATTCGAGGATAGACGAAGTTACCAAAGTGCTTTTCCTAGGCTATGCAGAATAAGTGGGTACTCAGGATCTACTTACTCCAAAAACAAAAGTATAGTAAACAAATCACCCCCTAGGTAACTTATTCAAAGCTCAGTGTGGGAACCAACCAAAGACAGTACATTCGCATAAAAATTCAAAGGTATCGACAGTGGAGATTACATGGGGATTAACTGTATGAAAGAAATAATTTGGGGAGCTACGTAGCTAGCCTCCAGCTTCCGTAGTTGCCTGCAATTCAGCACAGGCCCTCAATATACTGAGAAACTGGAATCAATAAACTTTCAACTCTAAAAGAAAAATGAATAGATATATTAATAGATATAATGTACACTATATAATACAAGTTACATGTATGTAATAATACACAAATCATCAAGTTGTAAAGAAGAGATGGGGGGGGGATGTCCGTCCAAAATAATAACTTAAAAAAAAAAAAACTTTTATGGTCTGTCTAACATGGAGTTGACTGTTTTGTTTATTTGCATAGTGAATGTGGTGTTTACGCTTCCCATATCACATGCTCAATAGGTTTTAACCCCTACACTGCGTGCATCTCAGTGGCCACCAAGGCTCGGCTGGGGGAGGGGATTGATTATTTACAGAGGGCTAATAAAACACGTCTCGCCGGCTGGGAGCAATTTATCCATCTCAATGGCCTGGAGACCTTTTACACTCTACAGGGGTTGGATGTGATGCTGGCATAAAACATTAGCAGTTGTTTTTGTTCACCTTGACTTTACTGCCGTGTCCATGTCAATGGCTGGTCTTCAAATGTGAGGCCATGTCACCTGTGTTTCTCTGCAGCCTGAGCATTAACACGAATCCGCTCCCAAACGAGGAAGGCTTTACTCTGGGTTTGGCTGAATTTGCGACCAGTGATCTGGTCTGATGCAGTCCTGTCTGATGAGGTGTTACTACCTGTCAGCAAAAAAACGTAAGATGTTAGTCACTGAGTCATTGTGCTTATACACTGCTTCTCTCTTAATTGCAGGCTTCAGATGATACACATATCATGTTCATTAACACCATACGTAACAACGACAGCGATGTTATCACGAGGAGCTACATCAACATTACTTTTGGCTGCCGTTACCCCATAAACTACATGGTCCAGCAACCCAATGGTGAAAACATGGTCAAAGTGAACATCAGGTTAGATTATTTTCATTGCGTTACATATTGTGTTAAATACTGGTCTCAGAATCAGTTCTGCATTACTGACCATTGATTTTAAAAATGTTTCTAAAATATGTTTGGTTGTAAAAATGTAATACTAAAGTTAAATCCTAAAGGGCCTAAAGATTTATTTTTTAATTCAAAATAAATATAGCTAAAGTGTCTCAATTGTCCTCATGTCTCATTAAGCATTAAGTGATATCTGCCTTGTAGGCCAATTACCCTGAACACTGAAGATGGGAACTTCTCAGTGGCTATGGTACTTTACAAGGATGAGGACTTTGTGGACAAATGGACCACTGTACCTTTTCTGACTTTAGAGGACTACATTTATGTGAAGGTCTTCATGGTAAGCATTAGTGGGTAGACTGGTAATGACTCTGATCGCTAAAAACAGAGACAGCATTTTACGCTGGCTCCTGCAATGCGAATGGCTTCAGAGTAGCAGTTGGACTAACAGTAAAGATAAGCGCGAAGGGTGGCATAGAAGTGGAGGTTCTGTGCTTGTATCAAGAAAACTGTACGTATTGAGCAGGACACTTGCCCTGAGTTGCTTTAGTAAATATGCAGTTGTAAACAGTAAAAGTGTGAAAGTGGGTTACGCCAGGCACAACGGATAACTCGGTCTGCTGAGCAACTAAATAATGTAATACTATTATCAGTCAGATGATGCAGCAGCAACAGCCGCCAAGAGCATGCTCAGCCCCTGCCTGTGCAGGTCCCAAGTGCGTTCTGAAACGCGCTGTGATTAGGAAAGTAACCTGAGACGCAGACTCGTGTCTGTGTATCTCTACCTCCTGTGCTTCCAGGAAATATCAGTGTACAGGGCTTTTCCTCTGCAGAAACATGTTGCCCTAAGTCTGACTGCCCCTGACGCTCTGTCAATAAACAAATTCATGTGAGTGGTGGCATGTGATAAAAATGCATCAGTAGTGATTTCATTGTCATTTTATTTGCAGGATTTAAATTGCTTCAGTATTGAATAAAGTTTTAATATCCGTGGAAATAGCCTCTGTATTTCCATTAACATTAATGTGATGAAGTTCATTAAATGTTCACAGGCCTGTTATATTTTTGAACAGTGAATGTTAATTACTAATTAATTTTACTTCCTAGACACCTGCTCATCTCATAGTGCGATTGGAGAAATGCTGGGCCACTCCGACCAACGATCCATTCAGTGACACTGAATACATTTTCATCACCGACAGGTCTGGACACACGCCGATTATCCGCAGTACATTAGCCGGTTCTACTGTCGCAGCATAATCCTGTATCATGACATTATATTGAACTCGCCCTCACAAACGGGCCATTACAGTATTTATTCGCTTTATTTGTAAAGGCACCTTATTTATAAAGTTACACGGTTACAGCTTTACCAATGGCTCATGTATACCCTGTGTATACCCCCTGAAAATAAACTGAAGCAGGATTGTCTTTTTGCCCCGTATATGACTCCCCCCCCCCCCCATCACACCAATACACTGTACAAATCCCACTCAGAAAGTATTTCTGTATTTATACAACTAATTTAACATAGTGCTTATTAAACTTTGTGTTAATATTGCGGTCCCATAGAGGAATGCTTGTAGCACTGAAAAACATGTAGCAGGAAGGACCTCCTTGGGGAATCGGCAACACAACAACTTACTCTGTCACTTGACCCGGAGACTGAAGCAATATAGATTTCAGCTTGACAGCTGTGCATGCCCTTGACAACGGGCAAGTATTTTGTTCTGGTAGCAACGGCGTAACTAAGAAAGCACTGAGATTTCTGTTTACAGTGTCTCCAAAGGAAAGCCATCGGAGGCTCCCGTTATTAAGTTGTCTTATTATCGTGGCCTGACATGTCTCTTTCTGCTGTTGTTCTAACAAATGTAAAGATAATGCCGTATTGCAACCATACCAGCAGAGTCCCGAGGTAAATATATCCCACGTCAGCCGTGGTTTATAATGGACTGCCTTTAATTTTATGCCTTTGTACGAGATTTGAATTTGTGATTATCACATCAAACATCCTAAATCATGGTTGTGTGTGCTGTTTTTGCATCAATCCCAGTACATCTCCTGGACATCCTCCAGGCAGGTAGACGGTTTCTTTTGCAGATTACAAAACGCGTATGTTCCCCTTTGTAAGGGCTTTATAGTGCTGGAACTGCTCCAACATTCTAAGTGTCTCACAGGCAGGAACAAGTGCTTCTGGACAGTGTTGGTTATAAGCACCCCTCCCCCTTGGCACTGGTGTTAAACTTAAGAGAAACACTTTGAGATGGCCTGGCGGTCTCAAAGGCCATTCTTAGTCAAGCAATGCACACCTCTCTCGTCTCAAGTATAGTGGTCAAAGTAGTAAAACAAAGCAGTAAAACCGATTGATTAATACTTTCCAAGGGCGTTGAGTAGTTACCATGGATTCTGAGCTAAGTAGTTACCACAGTAGGATCTTTGCGTTAGACTGAGCTTATAGAAATTCCTTAGGGGAAAAAGAATAAGAAACTGAAGTGGAAGCTTGAAATTATGTAATAACAGCATGTTTCTCTATAATCTCGTTTAATTCGTATGCATGTGTGTATTTATTTATTAACTACAGCTGCCCTGTAGATTCTAATGAACAAATATTGGCAGTGATGAGGAATGGCCAGGGTCCCGAGGCAATGTTCCAGATACAGATGTTCAAGTTTGTGGGCAACTTTTATAAAGACATCTTTCTGCACTGCAACGTCCAGATCTGTCACAACACTGCAGGAGTGTGCCAACCAGTGAGTCTCCTCTCTCGTTCTGTCCCACGGTGATTTGTGTAATATTTTATGTGCGTTTTCTGTCTATCTAGTAGTAATCCTTCTGTGGATTTTTAAAAATCTCAAAATGCAGTATGAATGAACGGTGTAATATTTTTCTTCCTGAAACACCTCTCATCGTTTGACAGAACTGTTCGGGAGAAGGTGTGGTTGTTCGGACACGGAGAGACATTGCGCTGTCTCATACAGTGTCGTATGGACCTATCCGAAGGCTGATAGACAGCAGTGACAAATCAGGCTTGAGTATGTGTCTTTCACAAATGCAGAGCATTTACTGATTTGCTGATTTATATTCACCATTTTCACGTGATGTTTTTTTAATCTGTTTTTTATTTACTCTACTCATTTATTCATGATCAGCTGAGAACAACCTGCAATTATCTTATTTTGTGAATGATGGCTAGATTTAATTATTTTTAAAATTATACTTCTCTAATACAACATGCTTAAAACGTATTGACCTCCCGTTGTTCAACTTTATACTTTACCTACAGATTCTGGAGGACTGCGCCTGGTTGAGACCTATGTCCTGGGGGGTATGCTACTGGTACTGCTGGTGATAACAGGGGTGTTTGCCAAGCTGTGGCAGCGTAGGAGGTGGTCTTACCCCACCCAGGAAGCACAGCTGACCCTGTCTAACATCCACCAGCTGTCAGAGGTGGCCTCCTGAAGTTGTCAGCGTCCAAGTGGCCCAACACATTACAATATATTGTAGCAGGAATATATTAACCAGACTAATTGCTGCTGGGGAATCTGGAATGGACTCGGGGTCTTATTTAGAATGCCAGGCGCTCTTGTGGGGAATTGATCTAAAAAGTGTACAGTCTTACTCTTCGTATATCTAGGGAAGTTTTCGTATGCCCTTTTTTTTATTTTTATACGAAATAAAAATTGAACCTGAAATCATGACAAAAACCAGTGATCTGTTTTTGACTGACTTAAATTTTTCAGAAAATATACATTTTCTAGTGAGGGTATATTTTTATTTAGACAGCAATCACTATATTTTGATTGTGAAACATCCTGAATTAAATAAAATAAATGCATAAATAAAAAACCTTTAGTTAATTAAATACATTAATATTGATAGATTTTTTGGCATTTTGTTAACAAAAAAAACAAAACAAAATCAACGTGGCTAACACATTCACTAAAATTTCTGAGGTTATTCTACCCTGTGTTTTGAATCCAGTGGCTTTTGAAACTTTGGTGGCTGGTGCCAAGCTGAGAACCAATCTGAAATTTCAACACAGTATGACACTCTTTAAAATAAAACAAAAACAACACGCATGAATCAAATTTACATTCTCCTTCTGTATTTTAAGTCATACATTGCCTTTGGCAGGGCCATGGGTGAAACGTGTGCTGGTTAAGGTAAGGTACTGAGGCCATCTCGCATCAATTGAATCCTGGGAGCAATGGCAAAAGAAAAGATCTGATGTAAAGCGAAGGTCATATCAGTGTACAAGAAAGAATTAACAAAGAATTTTTTTCTTGGTCCAACAGGAAGCATTATTAGCTTGTGAATTTAGGCCACCCCAGGATAACAGGCAAAATCACAGCCTGCTCTCCCACAAGCTCAGGAGAAAGCCGTCTGCGTAAAATAGGACAAGAACAACCTCCAGACAAATTCTTGACAGAAAATCTAATCCTTACAGGATATGTCCCGTCCAGTATTTCTAATAACAGAAATCGGTATAGCAGGCCTTTTCAGTTTTAATTCAATTCATTCAAGAAGTTCCATTCAACTGCCGATAAAACTAATGTTTTTATTTATTTATTTTAATTTATGTTTTGTAATACCAAAGTGTAGCCTGTGGCACAGTAGATAGCAGTCTTTGTTTGCTGTAACATTTGGAACAGGTGTTGTATTATTATAAATTACTTATACTTTTCTGTAGATTTGCACTATAGATGTATGGCTCTGCTCATGCAAGTAGTTGATCAAGAATCATCTGCACTGTACATTTTGCTATGAAATAAGGAAAATAAATACACGTTCTGAATAACTTTTGTTTTTAATTGCTTGTTGACTTCTGCATCTGACACCATTGGAGTTCTAAACCTTTTCAAGTAGTTCAGCTTGGAATGTCTACAGTTGCGAGATGTTTTCAGAAGTGTGTATTAGGCAAGAATGCAATTGAACTCTATCGCTTCATGCTGTTGACGGCTGCAATGAGCTTCTTGAGCAAACAACATAAGGTCATGATGAAATAATTGTGCGTGTGATACACATCGCACAGTTATAATGGCTTACAGTCAGTGTAAAAAAATAAGCATACGTGTCTTATTAACACTTCCAACATGGTGTTGCTCGCAGGGAGCCGGCGCATGTATAAAAGCCAATTTTAATACACGAACAATGCCTACAAATTCATTTTTATGCTTTTCCTTACTCTTTTCAGATTTTGTGTCAGAATTCTAAAAAGAAAATTTCACTTATTTAATTTAGTATTAAAAGAGACAAAATATGATAGGCCCACTTAAACGGAATGCCAGTATTTTCACGGTTTTGGAAAGTGTGGGGACATTACCACAATTATAAATTAAACATGATAATTTAATACAAATGAACAGATTCTAAAATAACAATAATTTGAATGCATATTAGCACTAGTCTCAAATGGGTAGATAAATGTATTACTGAATAACCGAACTGTATAACCCCAGGTGAAATGGGGTTACAACTAGTGTAGTTTACTAAAATAGCAAATAATTAAAAACAATTCTAAATATCAATAACAGAAGACAACAATGCCAAACAGCACCAATGTTTGAAATCACAAACAGTACACTATTGTTTAGGTTTTTCATATCGTTATTATGTTTATCGCCTCTAATGGAAAATCCTTGCTTTGTTTGGGCCCAAGGGCGGCGTTGCTAAGTGATCTGACCTCATAACGTTCATGCATGGTCAGGGTTGCCTGACTTGCCTTATTTAGTTGGTCTGGATGTTCTGTCCTTACTTTCTTTTAAGCTTGGACGGCCAATCGGATATTCTGCCGTATTTTTGCCTATTAAAATATGAGTAGCGTGTGCAGAATATTTGTAGAAGTAATTTAAATTCAAGAACTTTGGACATAAACGGGTGTAAGTCTTTGCTTTTATTTTGCGTTGTGTGACATCATCATTCAAACGCTGTAGCAAGCTTATGACGCAACTCTGGCTTTAAATCAGAAATTCAGTCTGGTAACCCTGTACGTAATGACGCCACACACGAGCGTCCCAGATACAGAATAGCAGACGCCGACAGGGTAAAGCAGGGAAACGGGCTAGTTGAAATAAATAAATAAATAGTAAATAAATAAATAACGTAAAGTGTCTCAGCTATCTAATAACCTCTTCGAGGAAGATTTGGCGAATAAGTAGAGGGACAACAAAGAGTATATTTATCGCACAGACACGGTAAGCGAGAATTTCCGAGTTTTTGTTGTTTATGCGATTGTAAGGCTGGAGAAAGTTAATTTTACTACTTTCAATCATGCAGAGTCACGGCAGATGGTGAATGGATACTTCTTTGTCGCGATTGTTTTCATCAGCATTATCATTTAAAACGAAAGATACATTTATGGCATAAAGTGTATCCGGCTTATATATATTTTGACGTGTAAGCAATTTTAACCTATGTGAGTGCTGTTAGGGTTTGGGTACTTTCCTAGCGATATACTTGTTGTAAAGCGAAGAAATAATTGTTACAATAGAATCGACTGGCTGCTTAGTGTGTTGCCTGCTGGTCAACTACTGGAAATGAACAAGTGGACTTAAAAAGTAAGTCTACGGCATTAGAAGCACTGATTTCTCCCTCTTTTTAGATTACTTTGGAAATATATAAACTACGGGTAGGTTTAAATGATTGAATTCAGCAATAGTGTCATTGTCTTCGGCAGAATCTTTTCCCCGTTTGCTACCTAACTAGCTTAGATAGCTGTTGTACTGATGGTTTTGGGAATGCTAACTGTATAACACAACAATTCTTGTGTGTGGATTTAGTAAAACGCTGGCTAGGTCGTTTCTGTCAGCCAGTATAATAGCATATATTAGGGTGTCGTTCGTTAACGTTTTTATGGTTTTGCTGTGTTGTCATAGATGCGATGTTTCTGAAAACAACTAAAAGGATAACCGCCATCATGGCCTTTTTTTGGTTTTGTTTATGTTAAAAGTTGATTGTCCCATCAGGACGCGTGGGTTGTTGATCGGTAGCGGGCAAACTAATTAATAGTATTAATTAATGTCACTTATTTTCCTTAAGTGTGTGGACGTGTCCGTAACTGACAATTTCAGTCTAACAGTTTAAGTCACATGGACTATGTTGAAGGAGATATGAAATTAAGTTGACCAACATGATCGTATTGGGAGGACCTGCCCAATATTATGTAAAACATGAACATTGCTCTAAAACCAATAAAAAAGTAAACAAACGTTAGTGGCGAAAGAATATATTTTAAATAAATTGCCCTGTGCTAATAAAGCTAGAAATAAAAAATATATAAATTTTGCATAAAACGTTCTTCCAGTGACATTTTGTAGGATAGTACGTGTGCACCTTCTGATCAGAACATGATTCTCACAAACAAATATAAAAACAGACCTCTCTGAAGTGTTGCCTGTTAGAATGGGCCTATATGATGATGTACATTTAACACATTCCACGTACGTAATTATGTATTTTGTGACCGGAAAAGCTTGGTCAGTAAAAGGAAAACCCATCCTAGATGAATGAAAACTACCCCTGTTCACAGATCTCTCTCATGCTTAGAATGATCTCTTGCCTCAAAGCCACGAGGGCAGATTCACGTTGCCTTGTTGCTCAAGAAGAACACGCCTGACCATGCGGTGTCAGAAGAGTGTTGCAAAATGTCACTGCTGTGGGATTTTGTAAACAGCCACTCTGAATTGACAGCAGGCCAATGATAGCTATAATATGGGGTGTCATACATTTTCTTTAACTTCATACAATGTTCCCTACCTTGGGTTTACAAAACAATATCTGTGATTGGCAACGAACATGTGCTCAGTGCTAAGTATTCCTGTGTATATTCCATACATTTTATCGTTGATAATTGGGAAAAAATGGTAGATCAGTTCAAACAGACAACAGATGTTATTATGTAGACTAGGCCTAATCTATTTCATGCATATATCTTTATATTTTGTATCTTTGTGTTTTCACTACCACTCTTAACATTGTAGTGTTAATCTCTCAGCTGCTGTCATGCATGAAAAGGTACTGCGCATGTACTGTTTATAACCTGTTGTAATGAAAATGGTAAACTACATGTAAGTTAGTTATCTCAATTTAAGATTCAACATGTCAGATTTCTGGTTCGCGTAGATTTTTGATCAAGTCATATGCACATTAAGTCTATTATAATAGGATAGGTGTACAAGGAGACATTGATAACTTTTAATTGGCTATAGCTGGTGGGTGTGCACTCGTACTGCAAATTTCAAAAACAATTCTATTATTACAGAAAAAGTTGAGTTAGCGAGTAGGGCTAGTGATAAAAGTCAAACTTACATTAGTTGTGGCAGCAAAGCTCATCTGGTATTCTAAATCCATAACATTAATAATCATTTTAATTTGAGTTTTTCCCCCTCCGTTGTTCTGCAGACTTAGCAACGCCTTGCAAAATGGAGGAGCAGCACGCCCATTGCATAAAGTGTGTGAACCGGCGGTGTATGACCAGGCCAGAAACAGGTGTTTCCTGTGAACTCATTGGATGCTCTTTGGTCTGTGGAGCAGTTTTCCATTCATGTAAAGGGGGTGAACATCGTTTACTCTGCCCGCTTGAAAGAGTGCCTTGTCTGAACAGTTGCTTTGGGTGCCCGTTCACAATCGCTCGGAGCAAAATGGCTAAACATCTGGAGATATGCCCAGCAAGTGTGGTCTGCTGCACCATGGAATGGAACCGCTGGCCTGTTAGCTATGCTGATCGCAAATCCTATGAAAATTTATCCAAGGATTTTGATGAGGTAGAGCAGCTGGATATGGCTTTGGCTTTACAGGATCAACGGATGCTGTTAGAATCACTCAAAGTGGCAACCATGTTGTCGAAAAATGTTGAAAAACAGACTGGTTCTATTAAAAAGAAGACAAAGCCGGAAGAGAAAACTTCTAATGGAATCATTGGCATGGATGAAGAGTCTTACAGTGAACTGTACCAGGCCGGTGCAGAGACTAGCAGAAGCTTAGCTGTAGCCTTAGATGTTCTCAGTAATGCAACTGAGGAAATGGGTTTAATTAATGGAAACCTGTCCAAGCAAATGGCCCACAGAAATGGTGCGTTCGGTGATGGATATGAAGAAGAATGCTTGGACTTGGAGATGAATGAAAGTGACGCTGAGTCTGACTGTGAAATGGGAGCTGTGGGTGGAATGGATCGCAGGGTCATAACTGTGGCTGTAAAGGACAGGCACAAACAGAAAGGATCGAATGGATTCCTTGAGTTTTTAGAGGAAGGAGTTGAGGAGGATTGTGTGATGGGTCTCGTTGAGGAAGATGGGAAGCCCCTCCTTAATGGGTTTCACATTACAGGGGGCAGCCAGCTTTGTTTAGGGCAGGATAACATGGAAATGAGTGCAGCTGATCGGAAACGCTCTAAAATGAATGGGTCTTTTGAAATCGGTACGCCCGAAAACGGGCTAGTGGTGCCTTATCATTCCATACCTGTCGAAGTTCAGGAGCCCTCAACTTCTCCGCCATCACCACTTTTATTGCCACTCCCAATTCCACTTCCCGATCTTGTGCACAACAATCCGCTGCAGAGTTTGCCCTTTTACTTGGAGGACAGGTGGCTCGAGCGCAAGTTGCAGAACCTCCAAATGTTGAAAGGGATGGGTGTGTTTACATTTAACGGACGGAGAGCTTTGTTTACCGACCCCTATTTATTCCGTATGAAAATGGAAGACAAATCGGTGGACACTTCCGACTTGGAGGTGGTCGACGACCCGATGGGTCTCCATGGGATTGACCTCATCACTGCAGCGCTGCTCTTCTGCCTGGGGGACTCGCCCGGGGGCCGGGGGATCTCTGACAGCCGCTTTGTGGATGGCTACCGCATTGACTTTGGTACGCAGACCTTCTCCTTTCCTTCCACCATACTGGCGACCAACACCATGGTGGGCGATATAGCCTCGGCGTGCGCCTGCGATCACGCCAACCCGCAGCTTTCGAACCCGAGCCCCTTCCACACTCTGGGACTGGACCTGGTCCTGGAGTGCGTGGCCCGCTATCAGACCAAGCAGCGCTCCATGTTCACGTTTGTGTGCGGGCAGTTGTTTCGGAGAGACGAGTTTTCGTCCCATTTCAAAAACGTCCATGGCGACATTCACGCTGGCCTTAACGGCTGGATGGAGCACAGGTGCCCCCTGGCATACTACGGCTGCACCTACTCCCAGAGAAGATTCTGTCCTTCGGTGCAGGGCTCCAGAATCATTCACGACCGGCACCTGAGGGCATTTGGAGTACAGCCCAGTGTACCGACGCTGCTGAGCAGACCCCTCTTGGGCACGGCGTGTCCGTTGGGCTCGCACTGTGACCATCTGAGCAGCCTTCCTTTCGAGGTTCTGCAGCATGTGGCAGGGTTCCTGGATGGCTTCAGCCTGTGCCAGCTGTCCAGAGTGTCACGATTGATGAGGGATGTCTGTGCCAGTCTGCTGCAGGTGCGCGGGATGGTGGTCCTGCTGTGGGAAAGGAAGCATCTTCCCAACGGATCCTCGTCATGGCAAATAAAGGACAAGGTAGGTCACCTTTTTACTATCATTTTATAATGGGATTTATAAAATGTTTTAAATACTTTTCCAATTGTTTTGATTTTTTGCCTGATCTATTCAGAAAGGTTTTGCAAAATGTAAGCAATTTTCAGGGCACGCAGCCCAGGACCGAAACTCCAGGGCCTGCAGGGCCTTTCTGTATTAGCGTGTTGAAATCATTAAAGATGTGCCCGGTCTTTGGTTTCCCCAGGTGTGGATGTTCAGCACAGCTTTCGGCACAGTGGATGACTGGAAGTTTGCCAACATTTCCAGCATGGCGGACCATCTGAAGAGGTGCAAGTTCAACACCGTGGAGCGACGGGAGGAGGCCATTCCTTTGCCCTGCATGTGTTTCACCAGAGAGCTCACCAAAGAGGGGCGATCGCTGCGATCCGTCCTGAAGCCCGTAGCGTGACGACCACCAACATGTTGTCTAATAGAAGAGCTGAAACAATCCACGTAACCTCTCCGTAATGTGATGTGTCTTCAGAGTACTGCAGATTACTTTCACATAAATAAATAAAAATCAGCATGTAAATAAACACAATTTTTTTGATGTTAAAATGTATTTTTTTATATAGAAGTCGGCAATGAGATGCATTGAAAGTTGAAATGAAGAGCCTTAATATATGAATCATTTGATGTGCTGGACATATGTTTTCTATTGGTCTTTATTATGAGAATGATGCACTATTTTAAGAAGAATCTCAAGGATTAAAAAAATATATATTGACCAAACAGAAAATGTATATGCTCTGTTGTTTTCATGACTGAGAAGTGCATGTTACTATCATTTACTTGACATTACTTATCTCATATGATAGCATCTAGGTTTTTTTTTTTTAGCACTTTAGTATATTCTCTGAGGCGTGTGATTTTAATATTAGGCAAAGTCCAAACACATTGGTACATTGTCTTTTTAATATCAGTTGGGGTTTTCTGCAAGGAACTTGCAGGATTTTAACCCTTTAAAAACTTGTATTATATGTCTTTTTTATGCTTTTTTAAATTTTCTGAGAAGTTTCTGGTAGTAAATCATGGTAATACAATGGCAAAAAATACAGTACTTTTTGATAAACTCACACAGCACTTTAATACTGAAATGAGAAATTAGTTATTTTCAAAACTAATTTTCAAAACTAAGTTTTAAAATATACAAACTCTCCCCCCCCAATGATGACTTAAACTACAATACACGTCGATACATTCACATCCAGAAAAAACACTGGTACTTTATTTTTTCATTTTTGATCCCTGATTTGCCGCAAATCGTTCTATAGTAGAGTAGGTATACAATGTATCTATTATTCATGGCCAGATTGTAGGTTTAAATTAAGAAATTGATGGGATGGGTTATCACAACCTATTTGTCAATCTCAAAATTGTGTATTTAATAAAATGGCATTACATTCAGGTATGGGATAATTGCATCTGAACTTTCTATTGATAAATGCCCTTTGTTATATTGGACAGAGTTAATTGAGAATCGATATATTTAGGCTATATTGGGGGAAGATGTAAGCCTGGTTTTAATTGAATGTTTGAATTGTGAGAGTTCTGTGTTGCAAAACGTTCCTCCCCCTCCCACAGACTTGCGGATCTTCTGTGGTAGTCAGCTGATTTTTGCTCTGGTCAGTCCTCGTGTGTAGTGTATCTATCTTAATGCAAAATTTGGTTGCAAGTATTGAATTAAATGTGCCTCTTTATTATTTTTTTTTTTTGGAAAGTCTTATTTTATTTTTGTGCTCTTTCGGAATTGTAATGTTACTAAAGAAAAGGAAACTATCTGGGGAGAAATAAGTAGCCTGGTTTCATGTTTAAATAACACTGATTTTTGTTTCCTATGTGTTACAAAAACTTTAGAATTAGTAAAACTGACTATCCTCTTTGGAACAATTTAAACAGTAAAACCTGTATGTACCGAGATTGAGCGGAAAGATTACATTGTATTGAGTGGTTGTTTGTTTCGTTAAATTAAATTGTAATGGTATAAGTCAGTTGAAATTCATGTGCTATACCACTGCAGTATTATATTGGTTTGTAAGTGTTTTTGCAGTGTTCAATATCAAACAAACAGGACTTAAGTTTGCAAGCCGTGAAGTGTTGTAATAAACTTTAATTTAACCACAGATTTGTGGAAGCTAACGGATTAGCAGGCATGGGGTATAAATATCAGATGAATTGTAAATGAACTACAGAACCGTAGACATAGCGTACAGGCTCGAAACTAATGACAGAATAATTAAGTAATACATCAATGATGAACCTTAAGTTTTTTGTGTGTGTTTTAGGTGTTCCTAATACACTTGAACAGTCCTTTAGGATCTAACAAACTACATGTTTGTTTTAATTTGGCAGATAAAAAGCATATGATGAGATTCAAAGTTTTTCATTGGTCTTTTTACGAATGAGTATGAAATGCTGTTATCTTCTAATTAATTTTGAGTTTAAAATCTAGAATTATAATTAATCTTTTAGAATCAAGTTCTCAATAGCAAATGTTTTAATTGCGATATTCATTGGATATGTTAATGTTAAATAAGGAGTTGCGTAAAAAATGTAGATAATGTTTAAGGTTTAAACATTGGGCTGTGTGTAATAAACCGAGGATGTAATTTAGGGTGCAGTGCATTCCTTTGCAAACCTGAATGTAAGAAAAGCTATTTACTAAAACACAGGCGTTCAACGGATCTACGGCCTGTGGTCTTCAACACGTGCCATACAATGAATAATTACTTTTATTATCAATAAAAAGATTTATTTCACCAGTCGCCGTAGCTTGTTTAGTTTTATGTGTTAAGTACACAAATGACTTCAACATGAATATGACTTTTCTACGGTAACGTTTTGTACTCATTTTAATAAGTTTCACTGCAGATACACCGATATAGTGCCAAAAAAAAAAAAAAAAAAAGCATTACGATGCACACTGTTTTTTTTTTTAGATTTGTTCTGCTTAATATTAGCCATTGTACTTTTTTCTGTAATGTTCTTTCCTCCTAGGAGAAATCTTATGGGCTGTAGTTTTTTATGAGGATAAAAAAACCGATGTAAATGAGAATTAATTTATAGAGTAACCGCAGACACAGGGCGTGCGAGAGGGTGCTAGATGGAGACAGCAATCCATTGCAGTGAATCAATTAGAATTGAAAGGGCCATTTGGTCTTGTGGGGCATCGAGAATATGTTAATGCATTTGGAAGCCATTTCTCCAGAAGTACTTGAAGTAATTATTTTCACCGTTAGGTGGCAATAAAGCAACATTAAATCAGAACTAGAAACTGGACGATCTTTAATTCAGTTTCTCATTGGACGGAAATTAGACCATTCAAAAATTTTAGTGAAATTAAATGTCAAATTCCAATATACAAGCCCCACAGCAGCCTTTTTTGTTTAACCTGGGTGAAATAAAAACTTTTTAGATGGCTATAAACATGATGGAATAAAGCCGTCGTGGGCCAGATATTTTTCAAGATCTGTATAATTATGGCACATGCCCTTCCGTGTATACCTTGACATCATCATGTATTTAAATTGTTATAAAAAGCTTTAAACTAGATTTGTATATACGTTTAGCAGAGTGAATTAATCAGCTGGCCAATTGTTTTGTAGATACGCATTGAATTCTGCTATATTCTTTAACATGTGCCCTTTAGAAATTCCTACTTAATCTTTTAAATTTGTGTACTAGCTGCCTGAGTCAAACTGCAATCCATCACGCGGATGTAAAATTTTGTTATCAACAATGGGGCAGCTAGCTACCGCCACAGGAAAAGTCAGAGGCAGGACTTCAGTTCTAGCTCATTTTAGCCAAATCTTGGAAGAAGGCCAGCGATCAAAGACAACCCCTTTTAAGGGAATTGGGATCAGTGAATAAATTAAAACAACGAGCCCCACACAAGTCTACTTATTCACTTTGCAATGTAATAATTAAAAATAACAATAGCTATCCACTTGTTTCCTGACCGTCGAGCCTAATTAATACGTAGTGATGGGTAATTTCCGTTTCAAGGAGATAAAGACACAACGCTAGACTGGCAACACGTGTGACATAAAGAAGTAATAACAGAGATTGGACCGTACGTTTTGGTTTTAAATAATAACAATAACAATAATAATGATGATGATAAATACTGCCAAAGGTCCTGATTAAGCACAGGTGAGATTGTTCTACTTTAATCTGAAAGGACTCACTGTCTTTGTAGATCAGTGCAGGTGTCAGTGATCAGGTGTGAAAGTAATAATTACACATGAGTATGTTGATTGGTGTGTCACACACTGGCACAGACTTACATTTACCTACTCTCCACTCTCCACAGAAGGCGCTGGTGTTTGGCAAAGGACGTGTCACTGGAGAACTGTCATCTCACTGCACTTCATTATACTGTTATTCGCCGCTATTAAAAAAACCTCTTCAGGTCTGCACTCTGTGTGAAGTTATGACAGTGGGAGATCTGAGAAATGGGAAGAGGCATCCGGGTTCGATCAAACGTTATTAAGGGGCTCGGTTACAGCTGAAACTAAGTGCACAGCCGAAATCATCTGGTATCCGCGGTGAGGACGATAGGTGAAAACGACTCACACTTTTCCATAATGCTAATGAGGTACATTAAGGAACGATAAAATATCTCCTCGCATACCAATATTTCACGCCAGCTTCATTAAGCTCTCATGAAACAGCTGACTGCGTTGGAAAAACACGAACGCTGAAAATGTAACTAGATTTATTCGTGGAATAATGATAACGATGCATTAAATAAATCATGAATTATGTTTCAAAAGAATTCAAGTAAAACATCAATGAAATCTACAAGACCGTCATTCCCTTGATGGAAATAAAAACAGCTGTTCAATGGAGTAAAAAATTATTTCTCACTGGAAGTTTTTTAAATTGACGAATTAGATTGGACTTGTCAGAATGAATGATTTAAAAAAATATTCAAATTCAGTTCTGTGCCATAATTACATGTAATTTAAATGTCAAATCATCCAGTTTGATTTCTTAATATTCCAGTTTTTAGTTGGGAATTTAGCCGTTGATTCTGTGTTCCAATCCACATCAATGTTTCTCTCATTACTTTCTCAGTGCCTGAATGACGTAGCAGACGGTTTCTGAGGGAGGGGTTGGAGGCCTTGATGGTGGACACCATGGTATGGGTCTTGCCCTTCCTTTCACTCTCGGAGGCGGAGCACACCTTGAGCCCACCCAGCCAGAACAAGGGCGAGGCCGGATGCCTGATCACAGGGGTGGAGAAGTCTTCACCCTGATTCCTTATGGCTGAAACATTTCCATTGTGGTTTTGTGCCTGGCCCTGCTTTAGATAACTTTCGCAAGTGGATTCTCAGTCTGATTCATTCCTTAATTCAATTTTCTCTTGGCTACTCTTTCGTATTGCAGTCATGATATATGGAAAGCTTAGCTCTTTATGATATACTTAAAGGGTAAGTGCCCATTGGCTTTCTGAATAAAGTTACGTTTTTGTTTTTCAAGGTGCGTCTCGGTCACTGCCGAACTCAAGCCTGAGACATATCGACTTACTGTAAGCTTTGTTGGCTTACTGCCGGATTGGTGTGTTCCAAACGTTGGCGGGAATTATTTAAGGTTGTTTGACCCGAATTGACGTGAAAGGTTGGCATTGGGGATGAGCTTCGAACTTTAAGCCAATCAAATGCGAGCGCAAAGAATAGGTTCTTCTGAGCTAGTTCTTCACCTAGCGTCCAGTATTTTTATAGTTATTAAAAACTGAAAAGTTCAACAGGGGTGAACACCATCTGAAGTAATAATAAAAAATGTTGATTTTTTTTTTTTTTAAATCTTAGCTTTCACGAGACCTTTTCAAAACATGATCAATTTTGAAGGCAATGTCTACATTGTGACAGAGGGGATATAACCAGTATGGAAAATTTCTGGGCCTCAAACAGAATAAAAATCCAATCTCATCCAAGTCTCTCACGTCTATAGACAACAAAGTTGTTTATCATTACATTTTAGGAATGGTGTCCAGGAAAATTTGTAAAAAATTAAACTACAGTAATTGTTTGGATACTCTCCTCAACTACAATTCTCTGTTGCGATAAACCCTGTTAAATTTTGGTGTAACTTGTTCAGTTACAGTACTGGCTAGTAAAGGAGCATTCAAGCTGGCTATAAATCACCCACACTCTCATGCTATTCGGCTGACAATGACTATTATTAGCCTTAAATGTTTCATTCTATTACTTATCTGACCCAATGCATTTACCGTGGTTAGTGAGAACCAACTGTAGATGAGTGAAAGCATTACAGTTTTAGGTATGTAAGAGGGTACCCATGTCCAAATTATGTGGCAACAAATACTTAACATTTCAGAGCACATCATTTTGATACTGATAATTTAGTTTTAAACAACGTTTAATGAATTTCTTTTATGTAAAGGATCCCTCATCTAAGTAAAATAACTCTGTGGATATATATATATATATATATATAAAGCACAAGCCAGATATTTATAATATTTACTCATGATTCAATTTTAACAGAAGACATATTAGGTAATAATGAAATGTGCCCTACGAGGTGCGTTGACTTCATTAACTACATTAACTTTTCATCCACATATATTTACCTGAGGGTTGAGCAAGAGACATGCCAGCAACTAGAGGCGTTGGACATTCTGAGCCAGGAGTGTACGATATTGATACAAATGATATGGAAGACGCATTGCCAAAAAAGTGCTTGTTAATTACGGCTTGTCTGGAGCGAGCCCAAGCTCAGAACCATTTCTCCCGGTAAATCACGCGCAAGAGCTCCTGCCCAAGCCAGCACAAGACGTCAAATTCAGAAGTGGCGTGATTTACGCTGCACATAAAGACCTCTAACTCTTTGTTTAAAAAAATCAGCACAGCGGTGATGTGCATCGGTGTGTGCAATGCTGGTTCGGACTGAAAGTATTTACCTAGAAACTAAATTCCATCCTTAAAAATAAATATGATTTGATGCTTTTAAAGAAACACTTCGGTTTTGGTCGCAGACTACTTCAGCATCGGATGGAGGGTTTACACCAAAATATGTGATGATTTGAACACATCTTTGGTTGTATAAATATCTTTCTAGAATCTTTTTTTTTTACTTACATAGAAGAATTACATTTTAATACTAAATGAAAAGTAGATTATTTTTCGGACCAAAATGGCTTTTATTGCCATAGTAGTCTTTTAATGTCAGAAAGTTAACATTAAATCAATATTGTGGAGGCATGAAGTGAAGATTGAATAAAAGATCTCAGTATAAATGTTCACTCTATGCAACTATTGGTCTCCTGCTTTACATTTTTGAGTAATTTTAATTTAAAATGAAACAAAATGGCTGAGAGGTTAGGCCAGGAGGGGACTTGTAACGAGATGTAGGGTAAGTGTTACAAGACTCAGATTAAATTTAATGCTCATACATATGAAACATTCAAATATTTTCATTTCATTGGTTCACTCCCACAGAGTTCAACACAGTTGCAAACTAGATCCGTCATGTTAGGTCACAGTGACACTGCAGTAATCTTTGAGGTGCCATTCTAAACCAAAGCTAGTCGAGAAACAAGAAGCAAAGGTGGGTGTCCAGCGGTTAAGAAACCGGATCCAGGGGCTTAGAAGCTAGATAATTACGTTCTGTTACTACGCAGAGTACTGTGACCATTCAAATATGAGTTGAGTTTAATGTCACATCTCCATAACCGCACGCTTCTTGTCTCCTGAACATACTCCTCTGTTTCTTCTTACCAAACTGGATTTGCCAAGTATGGCGCCTCATAGCATTTATAGTCCATTAGCACTGCATACTGCTGGGATCACTTTATTAGAGCAGTCACCAGAGAACACAGCAAAGTAAAGAGTTGTGGGCGGAGTCAGTATTGCTTTTGGAAGTCTGTGTCACTGATTGTAGAATGGACGGTGTGAATTATGACCTATGTTATGACCTGCGGCGTCGGAATGTAAGTCCTGATTTTCGGAGTGATGGAGTGGGAAGCTTTGATGCTCCAGGGATGAAGAAACGATATGGACCCTAGGAGCGGTCTCGAGCTGCAGAGATAAATTTGGACACATTTAACACTAGGAAAACATTAGGAATTATTGTCACTCAGTGTTAATGCTAAAAGAATGTGGATTAAGGAAAACATGTTTGTAGCAACTGCGAATACAAAAATGGGGTTCTTGGTAATATATATGAAAGATTTATAGTTAATTTAGTATATTAGAGAAACAATATACAGAATGTATTACACCTGTATTTATTTCACCAATTCCATTTGGTCAATATTAAAACTTTTGAATTCTGTGCTTATGATTATCTTATATTTATATATATATAGTAAAATGACTGTGGCCAAGTAAAAGACATAAGATACAAACAAAAAACACAATATATAAAAATAAATATATAAATATATAAATATGTCAAACCTTTGATTTGGTCTCAGCCTGCGTGTGATTCAGTGACTATTTTTTTAGGTAATGATGGTTCATCATTTGGTATGCGTTTAGTCCAATGGACTGACATGTGGTACAACAGCTGTGGGATCTAACCTGGTGAAGTAGCTGTCTCAGCCAGTGAAGCTGAAGCTCCAGATGCTTGTTATGGTCTTCCAAGATCTGAATTCGGACCTCCAGTCGACTCTTGTGCTGCTGCAGGACGGAAGCTTCAGATGGAGGCTCATCCCGCTCGGCCCCGCACTGTTGTCGTGGCGACTCTAAAGGCTTTGAAGGGCCTGTTTGACAGTGCACTGATTTACGCTCCTCATACTCCAGTGTCCTGCCACACACACACCAGACAGACACGCATTGCAGATTATCCTTGCTAATAATACTTTCGCATTTTCATCAGTCTCACATTGGCGGACACTTGTTAATGTTAGACTCACATTTGAGGATCCAATTCACCAAAAAATTATGTTTGTCTATTTTGAAATGCTAACACAAGCAATAGCAGGTAGCACCTGTATATTTCTGCTGTGAGAAAACCTGGAGAGAGCGCAGCATTGTCTATTAGACAAGACCTGACGTAACGCTCTCAGGTGATACAGGGGCACGAGTAAAAGTGGTCTACGGTCATACACACTGCAGTCCATCTGGGCAGGTTTCATTTGAGTTAATCAAAAAAAAATGTTTATTACAGCAAGTGAAATGGAAGCATCCTCTGGCGCGTGAAATATATGGGACAGAATGCTTATTTTACTTGGAAACAACGCAAATCAGATGCAACAACCTCCTAAAAGAAAACCCGGTTCACACAAAAAACAAGCAACTACCTCCTGGTGGATGTGAACTGAATTACAGATGAGCTGTGACAATAGAAAGTTTGCCAGAGCGACATTGGTGAAGAATAATTGGTCTGCACATGAATAGGTATGTGGGGGAGGCAGTAGGTATTGGACAATGAGCAGGAAGTACTTTTGCTCCTCTCCGAGCAGGGTGGCGTCCTGCTCCAGTTCCCCCCACTCCTCCTTCTCCAGCGTGTGCAGGGTGGGGCTCTGCGGCTCAGAGGACCCGGGGGTCTCGCAGTATGGAAGACTGATCGTGTGGTCATCATCCCTGTACAAAAAAACAAAAATCAAATTCAGCAGATGTGGTAAGAAACTTGGAAGGGAGAGCAGCATTTGAACTTCCATTCACCCCTTCTTGCATTCTGAAACGCATAGCAAAATTTGACTACAAAAAAAAACGACTATTATACAGTACATGAAGGAAAACTATCTAATCTCAAGATTAATATCCAGACCAACACGTCTGGTCAGGTGGGTCTAAAACAGCTTCAAATTAATAAGGGAGATGTCATGCATTCTCCAAAGGATACGACAAGTAGCAGCAGAGCAAAAGTTTAGAGGTCAGTCTTCACAACCGAAAGCTGTGCTGTAAGCACAGCCAAGAAAGATGGGAGACTAAGATCAAGGGTTAATCATTTTTTCCACTTGGACTAACTCAATTAAACTCCATTTATCTCCACAAAGATAAAAGTTTCCCTTCACTATGCAGATCACTGAAACTAACGGAAGTACAACGTCCTCGGTAATGAATACAGGGATCAATGACAAAAGGCTACTCGTACTGGAGATAAGATTAAATAAGCAAGCGTCTTAATATATACAGCATAAGGTACTTATTAGTGGCAGCTTATCAAGTATTTCTTGGATAAAAGCATGAAAGTAAATGCATTTTAAAGTGGACTATGCATCTTAGTACAGTCAAGCATGAAGGTTCCAAGTCTGGCATGCATTCATTAAATATAGTATTTGAAAATGATCGTTTCCTATCATTTTAGATACATGACATGTGAATGTGCTTTCTGTCTTGTCTGGGGAGTGGTGATTCCTGTGAAAACATAACAGCGGATCTTTGCCCCCTGACAGTAAATCATTTATTTCCTTTATTATAAGATACAACATATTAAATTGCTTTACATTGTGTCTCAAATGAGCACCTCACCGGCGTTTGGGGCTTATGAACTCTGCATAACTCATCCAGCACATTTTTTTGCTTTCGTGAAACCATCACCAGAAAGCTCCTTACTTTTACTTACCCCCATAAAAGAGCTATCCTAAATTCACTGCGAAGTTAAGCTGCACCGATGAGCTCCATACAGGGGAAATGCGTTACTTAGCTTTGATTGTAGAAGCCAAAACTGTGACCTTCAATTCAATCCGGTTGGCTCTTCTTAACGTTAATTTACAAATGACCCTACCAACATACGTACATAAAACACCAGGTTATCGGATAATATGTTTTAAATGGAAACCCTCTTGCCTTGGTAATGATTAGATTATTCTAAAAGTAATTTTAGCAATTCTTCGCCAGGTGATGAAACATTTTCACTTTGCATCATCTTAATTCGTCGTTCCTTCTTCTGAACCACAACTGGTGTGGAACAATGTATTCTATATTTTAACGCTGTGATAAATGCTATTTAGAGGTCTAAAATACTATAAATAAAAAGAAAACAAATGACAATGCCTAGGTGACTAATGGGTACTATTCATTACAGTGGACTGTAAGCAGCAACCCAGGAAAATACAAGGGAAAAAAAATGTCCTCTGTAATTGAATTTCAGCGCTGCCCGGCTAGACAAGCCGCCTGGCTTGTTTTTTAAATTTTTTATAGGATCTGACTGCAAAGGTCTGCAAACCAAATGCATTACTTAAAATCTTTTGTTGTTGTTTACTGATTAATTAATTTACATTTTGGTGTTGATCAGACAGTAACCAGTGAAGGCACTAATAATACAGAGTAAGCTGAAGAGTAGTTGGAGAGTAGGTTTCACTTCGTCTAAATCTCGTCATATTCATATATTTATTTTTACGTCCTAAACGTGTGCTACCGCCACAAATCCCTTACAGTGTCTGCTAGTTTAATGGTTAACATCTTTCCCTTTCTGACAGGTGGAAGGCAGACATGAAGGGATTCCCGTGTGGAACCTTTGAAAGGCTGGAACGACATACATGCTTCCTGCTGCAGAGCTGCCGTCTGTGGGCGAGGATCCACTCCACCTTTCCAGCTGCGCCAGCCTAAAGGGGTTATGAAGACTGTTTGACTGAATGAATGACCTTGTGAAAAATTGTGAATATGTTGAGAAAAGAGGGGAGGAGAACTGTGATCATTTAACAAAGGCTCAGGAAGCCCTGACGGGCCGTTCCGCACCTTGAATTTAACAGGCAGTTCCACATTCAAGTTTAATGGGGATAATTGGAAATCAGAGTTCATTTTATGATATAGGATGCAAAGCCCCCACCCAAAAATACATTTCTAATGTCCCAATTAAGTCAGAAATTATCATAAAAAGTGTTGAGGTAGCCAAACAGAGTAGTCAGCATCTTTTGTCTAATGCTGGGACCAAATCATTGTACCAAATTATATACTTAACTGCATTAAATAGCATTTTGTTGGGATTTAGTCACTATTATATAAAAATACATAAATATCACAGTCTATAGCATCGTTGGTGGATTGAGACAATTAAAAAGAGTAAAGCATGATTAATGTGTCATATTTTAATCAGAGTTTATTAGATTTAATTAGATTTATTTTCCAAGGTCACCTAAGCGACAGACAAGACCTTTTTAAATTTATTTCTAAAATAGCAGGGTAAAAACCCTTTGCTCAAAAAATGTACAATGTGTTATAATGACATTTTAGAAAGGAACCCCTGAGAGGAAAAACGGGGAGCAGGACGTGCAGGACGTGGCAAATTTGCGGATTGGATGGGGGGGAGGGTCACACTGATACTCACTCATAGTGTTCTGGACACATACTGATGAGTGTGACAGAACTGCAAGAGAAATGGGGGTTATTCAGAAGTATTTTTGTACTTGTGTTAAGGTTTATATGGAATACAAAGCATCTCAATAGGGTCTCAGTCTGATTAACGGTCAACGGCCAATTACAATATAATACATTTAATAATTAGTAATTATTGGGACAGAAAAAAGGCTAAATCTAGCAAATTGTGTTTGACGTTTGTTAATGTAATAACCAAGCATGCAAGAAACATTTTCTTTTGTCATAGTTATTATCCGTGCATATGCTTTCATCAGGAGTATTTATCAAACCATCACGTGTAGACGTATCAGTCTCAGCTTTATAGCAAAATGCCCTCAGTCATTTTCAGTGCTGCTCCACTTGTGTTTACGCTATGAAGATTTGGGAGGGAAATACAGCTGTCGGTGGGCCAGATCAGCAACAGGCATATTGCACTTCATTGGGGACTCCAATCTGGTTCTCCAAATCAAAAGTGCAAAAGATTTTCATCCTGTAGAATGGCCAGATGGTGCCTACAACCTTCAATCTGTTTTTTTATTGGCCCGGTCAATATGGCGTGAGCTCATACTGATCTGATCTGGGCCAGCCGGGCTCAGGAGACAACGAGTCCAGAACCTGGGCCAGCTTTCGGCCAGGCAGGAGGAGGGGTCCATCGCCCCGTTACATCCATTAATGTGGTTCAAATCGACTCGGTTCGCTCCAGCACTTCATGCCAAGGTGTTAAATTCCTCCAGTCAGCTCCCAAGCCCAGAACATCTGGGAGGCAGCACTACAATGCTTAATTGCAGCATCAGGTTCTTCTGACACAGCACCTTGTCTTCCCATTCTGTTGATTTCACCTCTTTTTATAAAAACTGCGAAGATTCTGTGAATGCTGAACAATATTTGACCTCTAACTATATTAAGTACTATTACGTATAAAACTATTAAGATAAAACAAACTCTCTCTAGCATCTCTAGCAAATTTTGGACGTTTGATGCATGACTATGATTTTCATAATTAAAAATATTAAAACTACATCAAACCATCTGGATAGCTTTTAAAAAGTATTCCATTAACTCTGAGAATGCAGTTTGTATCAAACGAATGAATGGCTTACTGTGAAGCGGGTTAAAGAAGGCAAGATTGATATACAAACCAGGTAATAAAATCAGGTAATCATTTTGTTAGCATAAAGATATTTAGCATTAGTACTGGAGCTTGGAGAAGCAGACTACAGTGTAGGTAATTAAAATGACAAGCTCCAAGAGAGCTGAGGCAACACTTCTCCCTTAACAGTGCATTCAAAAAAATGATAATAATACTTAATCAGATTTACAATATGATCTAATCCATCTTGAAGTTTGTTATCGTGGAGTATATACATTTTACTGGATGCCATAAATCTGGACAATACTGCAGGTCAGTGGTATCAACAAGAGATGTTTATCAAGGTAGCATAGAAAGGCAGGCTACAAACATACAAACAATTACAAGTACAAGTGAAGTGCAATAGAAACAAACAGAAGAAGGTATTCAGTACTTACATTTCAATGTTATCCCCCCCTAGACCACCCTGCACTGGTAGGTACCCCAGGCGGGGATGTTTGGCAAAGTACTTCTTCGATCGGAATTTGTTCTTCAACACCGTGGTGAAGTCTCGTACGTCTTCCCCAGAGGTCGTCTGAAAATGCAAACGGCCAGGTTCGAAGCGTGTCCTCTATTTGTAATGGCCATGCAAGGGAAACGGCTGAAAAGTTAGTAGGTCGCTATGGCCTTTTCAAAATTGTTATGAGCTGCGTGTTGTTCATGCGGACGCGTTGGAATCAGGAATTTAAAAGCTATAAATCAAAGACAACCACATATACGAATGGTTCTCAAGCCTACTCCTGGAGGACCCCCACCCAGGAAGTATTCCAGCTCTCTTTAAATTACTACCAGCTTCAATACTGGCAGCAAGGGCAATATTCTCTGTAATAATGAGACCTATTGAATCAAGTCAAGAATGTCACTTCATTTCATTTATTATTTAAACAATGACTAATAAGGTGTAACTCCTTCTGAAATAGTCTCCTACAGAAGCACAGTAAAATAAGTAAACATCGATAAAAGTGCACTTTTCCCACACATGCCGCTGAATCTGAAAATCACATCATTCTACTTCCTTTTCAAGCAGTTTGAATGGACTTCTTCAACAGTGAGTGATAATAAGCTTATCTAGGGCTGGTTTAAAGATGACTGGTGCAATACTATACAGAGAAGATTGCTGTGATTGTTGGAAGGAGGCAGGATTCATCTACACCCCAAGCTGGAAAAAAAAAAATCCTTAATGATGATAAATAATTACATTTAGCTGCCGTTTTCTGGGAAAAATAAATATAGTAATTTTATAACAGGGTATGAACATCTAAGTACATTTTACACAGAACTGGAAATAAAAGATTCCAATGAATGATATTGATACAATAGAAAAATAATAACTCACAGGGGTGCAGTACTCCACCACAGGATAACTCAGCTTGTGACCTCTGGCCGTGCGTCCCAGGAAGAAGCAACTCTGACAGACGTCATAGTTGAAGTGTTTCAGACTGCGGTACCTAGAAGGACACAAGCGTAGGGGCTTTCTCAACGCGTCGTTTTGTTTCTCTTGCACATCACTCTATGAACATTTATTGCCCCATTTGTTATTTTAACCTTACCACGTTGTTGGATATTTACCCTCAAAAGAATAGGATTGTGATGACTAAGATTAAGACGACATTATAACTGTTTTGCTTGTTTTGTCCAACACAGCTTGCAGTGATAGTAAAACATACTGAACTGAAACATCCACTGGTGTCTCAGTGAAACGTTTCCAACGTTTTTGAAAAAGCGGATGCGTGAAAGTTGAAGAAACGCAAGGTATTAGCTCTGAATGTTTTATTGAGATGATTGTATTTGCCCTGAAACAGTGAGGTTCAGTCAAGCACCAGGGATTTAGCCTCTGGCCCATTGCATTGCAAGTGGGATGACCGATTTTTGACCCGACATAAGTCATCCTTGACTAACTTTACTAGCGTGACAACAGTTTGCATTACATTTTATTATCATTTCATAGAGACAGTGTTATTTACTATTGGTGCTTTCGAGAGGACATTTATTATACTTGGCAATGACGCCACAGACTGAGCCGTCCCAAGAATCTCAAAGACGTTTGACATTTCTTTGAGGTTTATTTTGTTGGTTCTTTGTCTATAAATATGTAATACGAAGCTTAAAGACGTAAGAGCCTTCCCTGAGTAAATATACTGGGCCCCGTTTAACTTCTCCAGGAGAGCTGCACAGGATGTTGGTGAAGAGAGTTTAATGCAGAAGACGGAACGGCTTGTTTGCAGATAAGGCCCACAATGCCACAGCGTCCAGTACCTGAAGCCTACAATGGGAAACCCCTTACAGATGTTGCACTTGGCCTGGTGCTTGGCGCTCTCGGCTGCAGCCACGCGGTGCAGGACGGGTAGCCACACCATGGACTGGGGCTCCAGGCGCATCCACTTCACAAACTGCCGGGGCTCGATTTCCGGGCGGTTGTTCACCTGGGCGGAGGGGACACGCATTAACACGCGTTGACTCTGAGTGCCCAGGTATGTCGCTCGTGTAAGGGATATTCACATTTGCGTTATTCACATTTGAGCCATGCCAACTCCCAGTTTAGCTGTTTTGCTAGTCTTTGCGAATGCGAAAACCTTATTAAGTCATTTTGAGGTCAAGCAGGGCACACAGGTACAGTTAACTGCACTAATAAATCTATTAGGTTAAATTACTATATTAGCAATTATAACAATGGTACATTTGACGAAATGTACCCCGACAGAGACAGAACTGACTGGAAACTTTGGTTGACTTTTTTTTACCTATTTTTAATATGGCCGTATTCCTGTGCTGTTTTTACTCTCTGTAGGACTCAACCACCACCTGGGAGGCAGCCAAAGAGTCTCCGCTAAATAATATCACCCATCAATTATGATTAACTGTGTAGAGTCAAGAAATGTGACCATTCAGTCCCCACTCAGATGGATTGGCTCCACACTGACTGTACACACATGCTGGAAACAGCTGCGAACACTGGGCTCCACGTTGCTCCCCCCGAAGGCCGCCACCTCTCCCAGCTGACGAGGGATCTGGATGACATCGGAGAGCAACATTCCCAGCTTCCTCTGGTCACATGTCTTCGCTGGGGCTGCGACTTGCTGGAACAGATCTGTGGAGACACGCGAAGAATGATCACACCAGGTCTCCGCGTAACACAGCGAAGGCACGTCAACAGCCTCACCAGCACATAGTTATACAATCAATAGAAATAAAAGCAGAAAACACATTTGGGAAGTTATATAACGGAGAGAGAGAGAGAGAGAGAGAGAGAGAGAGAGAGAGAGAGAGAGAGAGAGAGAGAGAGAGAGACATAACTGAGTTTTAATAACAGGCAATGTTAAAGGATAGCACCTTTATTTTCTTCGCACATTTAACTTAAAAATAAACCACATATCACTCCTATACTCAGCGTTCTCAGGAGACAAATACAAGGCCATTTCCGTAAACACTCTAATCCTGTTCTATCAGACCTCTTTAGACCGCTTTAGACAACTTGGCGGACGCAGATGGCCACAAACTCGCCGCAAACCATCCGCAAAACTAGCCCTGAAACCAGCAGTCTTCACACCATCCTTTAGCTGTGATTCGCTTAAGGGGGCTTAACCTTTTTATCCTGAGTTAACAGGGCCAACCTATTTCTGGCAGAAAACTGAGTAATTTGAATCTAGAATAAGCCAGAGTTTAAATTGCCCCTTAATTTCATCCCATGGCTTGATTTGGGGGAGTGTAAATAAAAAGGTTTCACCCTAAGTGGCTTCTAGTCCCACCCCACTGGTACTGTGTCCACACCTGTCAAAGCGCAACACAATTCATGCAGAAAGAATCGCCTTGTCTGCAGTGCTCTTGAAACATCACGTTCTTAAACGTTGATTTATAATGTCAACAAACAAATGTGACACCGCAATGCTTCAATTTGATGAGGTTTCCAAACCGCATATTTTTGGTCTTGTTAAAGACCAAAAATCTGTATATCTTGTGCTCTTTCATGTGTAAAAAAAAGTATGAAAACCGGAACTAACTAACAGCTAGGTTAATTTTTAATATGATATATGTTAGGAACCAACAAGTCTATCCCCATTACTGAGAGGTAAAACAAGCTTTAGAAGTCCAGACACTTTAAGTTAAAAGCATTTCTGGGGTACTGCCAGTTCACCATTTGCACTTTTCCTACTTATTGACAATGCTAGTGTTGCTATAAACCATCTCAAGTAGGTTTTATTGCCTGATACACCCCTTTTTAAGTTAGAAAAAAAAGCATATATAAACTTTCAAAGAGCAAACAGGGGTGTATCAAGCAATAAATTATTGATTAAAATATTCCAGATCCTGGTACCAAGTGATCAATCAGAAATTCCTATTTTGACAACTCCCTGAATACCTGAATACACTACAACACACAAGGCAGGTCTTACATCCTCTTTGCATGTTCATATGTTAGTCCTATTGGAACTTTTTTTTTTTTGGCAATCTATCTAGTCCTATAGTTACAGCTAAACTGATATTTTTCTATCGCACCATTAACTTTCATCAACTTTTTTTCTTCTTTATATATTCTCTTTTTAGTTTTCGCTACACTGTTTACAAGAAGATTGCTAAGAGCTCTGTAATCAGAAATAGACCATTAATCGTAGCATTAATACCAAGCTATAATTTGTTCGTTTAATCAAGTGCTGAGGTGTAACAGGGCTGGATGTACGTCTTAGTGACGGAATACTTTGAATTGAGAGAGTTCTTTAAGAATCGTCGAGACTGAAAAGTTAAACTGAAAACCTCAAAAAGAATGCTAATAATGTTAGGTGTTAGTTGTGCGAACTTATCTGAACTGCTGCTGGTGCTGAACTGGCCATTGTTATTAACTGCATTTGTAGTTATCATTTTTAAAAGGAATTCAACCGTAACAAATATTGTTTTAATATTTTTTTATTTATATAGTTGGTAGTGTACTTACATATTCCCAATCGTAATTTATTGGTTCAACTTTTCTATGACGCAGGAACTAAACAGTACAACAAAAATTTCCAATGGGTCGTGAGGTTCTTAAAATGACTATCATTATTGTCTGAAATGTCTTTGATTGGCATCTGCACAATTTAAACAACACAAGGTTTTCCTTCTGGAATTGCAAATATGTGCATTATTACAACAGAGACTTAAGTGGTATTCATTATATGCATCATGTTTATTATTATGTTTATTAGAACATTAAGCTGATTCTAGCAGATTGGTAGTTTTATTCCACCTAGCATTTTGGCAAAGACACATGAACCGGTGATTATTGGTTGAAAGATCCGGCGTCATAGAAATAATGCTGGCCCAGGAATTAGGAAACACCAAAGAACAAAAGGAACATTGTGGAAGGGTTTATGTATACTTGCATTCATATTTCTCTTCCAGATGTCCCATGGAGAGAGAAAGCAATCCGATCTTCACTGAAAGGGCTCGGATCTTCCCACTTCGTTCTCTACATCAAAACGTACAGCGAAAACATCAGTTTACAGACCACCAGCCACAGCTAGGTTAAACTGAGATTTTTTTTTCTTCCATCTCCTGCATTATGATCTACATTTTAAAAATAAGTCTTTCTACTCGTGAGCATAAAAGCTTCAACCATCATTCAGTTTTATCAAACATACGTTTACTATGTTCTCAGGGTCATGGAAACATTTTCCAGTTTTTCCCATTTAGTCATTTTTTTATTTTATTTTTCCAATTTGCACTGGAAAACACGTGTTCAGTAATCAAAGTTTGATTGATTGACAGATAAATATGAACTTTTTGAGAATACACCCCCTGCATATGACCCCCTGAGTTTTTCCTCCCGGGTAGTTATTTCAGGAATAAGAGGTACTAAAGACTATTCATATTTTTAACATTGTGACCTTGATCAAACCAGCCGACCTTATTTTAAGGAAATATTTGTGTCAAGTTAGAGGATGCAGAGATTCTTTGAGTTCAAGACTTGGAGGTGGACTCCATCCAGCCTGACCGGACCTTGCGATGGGCACGTACATGTCGTAGACATTGAGGAGCCAGTTGAGACACATGTCCACACACAGGGGGATGTTAACCAGGTCCGTATGGTTCTTCTCCACCCAATGGTATATGCTAGTCAGACAGTTGATAATGTCGGGCACGTCCAGTAGCTTCCTGCCATTGGTCAGTTTGTGCTGGTCAAAGATGTTCTGTGCCGTGCTCAGATCCAGTAAGTCCACTGAAGAGGAGGAGACAATAGCACGCTCTTCAGACCTTCCTTCATTTTTATGAAAGCAAATGCATTTACATGGACAGAGCACTTAAACCCACCACAGGCAGGGAATTATACATATTTACGGACGTATTCCCCGCAGTGTTGACCAGGTGTAATTGGCTCATTCAGAAACTGCGATAGCTGGTGGTGATTTGATGGTTAGACGTGCTCCTGAAACCACTGCTAACGGCTGTCGCCGGGAGACGCCACTCGCAGCAGGTGAGATATACCGCCAAATGGGATGCCGATGATCACCTGGGAGCTCGCTGCCCTGCACCAACTCTGTCACCTAATAGAAGGACTGATCCTAACCCATTCCAGGAAAAAGTGTCTCGCATCTCTACAGAACTGATGAATTCATTACGGCTAGCATTGTATGAACCGTTAGATGTGAGCGCCCGTCAGACTACATCACACACCTCCACTGCTCACAATTCAATGAGCAGCATGCCCAGCTCTGGGATTCTGCCTTGTTTTTGACCATTCCATTTCCATCCGGAATGCGCCTGGAATGGCATTTCATGTAAGTGCTTTGAAATCTCGGTCTATCGGGTACAATGGGCTATCAGAAATTAAACACATAGGTTGAGTGGTGAAGTCATCCAAACAGTTTGGTCAGCATACACTGTACTCTGTCAATCGCCTACACTATGAGTCAATCTTATCTTAGTAACCTTTTAGTATTCACATGGGGCTCCTGAATTGATAAAATACAAACTGCCCCTCGTCTCTTCTACCTGCAAGAGTGCAATTTCAGAAGCAATAATGAAAGAGACCGAGTCGGGCCTAGAGGAAACAAAGATGTGTGCATTTGGTGTAGCTCTGAATTCAATCATGTCTTCAAACTAATAATACAAATGTCTGATCTGATAGCATAGCCAGGAAGGTTTTTTTTAGCCATATGTGTTAACATCCCAGGCATTGGTATTTTCCTAAAATGCAGGGGCATGCAACATTCCTGCAAGTTTTCTAAATAGTTCAATTTTGCATTTATGTGGCGAAGCAAGCGAGGAACAGCGTGCAATAATTGTTCAAAATGCAGGGGGAAGTATTTGTGGAAAGTATCTTTTAAGAACTTTTGTTATAGTGTCCAAAGAAGAAAACCTCCTCCTAACCTAACTAGGAGTGACCCTATCAATGTCCTTATATAGACAAGCAATCTATCTTAATGCATCTGTGTCATCTGAAATTCTCTACACGACATTGTTAATAATGTCCAAATTAGCTGACTCAGGTCAGTTTCTCCCCTCCTAACTCCACTTTCCATTCTACTCTGCCGTTAAGCCATAGTGCTTTCTCTTTTACTTTCTCTGTAGAAGATCTGAGTGTTTCAGTGTGATCTGTGTCTCTCTGCATCTCATCGTTAGAATTTCTGATACTGTAAAAAGGAATAAATCTAATTCTTACACTAAATCTTTACAAATACATAACTAGGGTAAAATCACACATAACGATACAAACTACCGCCGAAATAAAGTTTTTAAAATTTAAATACTGCAATGTAAAAAGAACGGGTTGAATTCTGCTCGGTCCAACGGCCAGATTTGCAAGGGCGACATGCAAGTGCAAAATGCATTTACGGCAGGATGTGGCTGTCTCTGGTGATTGCTAAACCACAGTAGGATGTAAGCACAACTAAGGATGTCAACAGGCACCTACGGCACAAGGCCTTCTGCAGCCAGCGGCTCTTCATGGCAGTTCGATAGGCAGAGAACCGCACGGTGTTCAAGTCGCCTAGAAGCAACAGCAGACAGGAATAATAAAATATACATCACTGAGACCCAGAACACGTTTCATTTCCTCATTTTCAGTTGTTGTTTTAGGTACAATATATGTAGTATTTATGTAGTATTAAGTATTTATCTCCGAATCCCATTTTGTCATTAAAATCTGAAATCATTTTGTTTTAATGAGGAAAAGACAAGGGGAGGAGCATATATGACAGATGTTTAATGTTTTGAGAGGGACAATTATGATGTCATACCAAGTGACCGTAGCAACTCAGTCATTTTTGGATGGTCCCAGCAGGTAGTCTGCGTCTCATGGCTGAAAGGAAACAATACAATACTCACAAACAAGCATGTTGAGACAAACATGTGAGACTTTTCGACTTCATCTATATACTAATCTGTAAATAACACAAAAGATATATTATATTTCTGTGTGTAGTCAATGTTTCACACAAAAACTATTGGTTATTTATGAATGATATTCTGCAAGACATATATACATATATATTTAAATAAAATTTTTAATAGCATAATAGTCACAATCGCTTGTGTTCATATAGTTATAACAAGTAAAAGATTTAAAGATCCAGTTTTGTTTTCTATTTAAGATGCCTAAATTTTTTCCAATTCAAGCCATACCTATTTTACCACATATTACCATAACTTGGTTAATATGAGTCACTTTAGAAAAAAAAGTGTAAATAAAAATAAATAAAATCCTTTTCAATATATCCATGTAACCCTAAACGCAGTGCAGCCAATACTCAGTCTGCATCACAGAAACGCTTGGGATTAGACTTGTGACTTCATCTGACCAAGGGGAGGCTCTCTCATTATTTTGGTTTCTGCAAATCCAGGAGATAGAGGGTAATATTTAATTTATACCCTTTAGTGCGCTCTGGGTACGCAGCTCTAATTTTACCACACACTAAATAACCCCTAATTAACCACAATCCTTTGTGGCTTTCCAGTGGCTCGATGCTGAGTCAGAGCAGTAACTTTTCATTATCAGTGCTACAAGCTGGGCACAAAACCCCAATTAAAGGAAATAAAGAAACTTTTTAGATTGAGGGGAAATTCAATCGGTTACTTTCTTTCCTCATGTGAATTCTTTATAAAAAAAAAAGGTAACTTTGCCAGTGGGCTGTGCCGTATATTGCAGAGATAAGCATTTAGTGAAATGATTGCTTAGGTATTATTTAAAGAGTCGGCAAACACAAGACAACACCTATTACCCCCGACGGAGATGTCTTTATGTCTGAGGCTTTAAACCTTTCACTCTTATTTCTCTTACTGGCCTACCTCCCTTGCAGCTGAAAGCCTTAAAGGAAAAATAGAACCCCATTATAGAATGCGAACTCCGGTACCCTTTCATTGCGTGCTTTTGAAGGGAATAAAAGAACCAGTTTTTGCTCCAAAGTGTTCCTTTATTTTGTGTTGAGTGAACTCAAAGACCTAAGAGGTCTTTTTCAGGTGCAGGTACCTGTAATTCACTTGACCGTCTTGAATTTTTACCGAGCACCTGAGAACATTTGAATTTAATTTTTTCTATTGATTTACATGCCTTTAACTATTAATGAATGTACATTTTGAGGCACACGGCATTACACTGCACGTTAGCGGTCATTACGTTTTGCAATGTCAATAGCATAATGAATGTTTTATATATTAGAAAAGAGTATTCACAATTCTCTCTGAGGACTTTCTATAGGAAAACTTATGCAATTCATTTCACATTCATTTAATTTAATTTCTCTTTTTTAGAGGGTCAACCTCTTGTGCTCTTGATCTGACAAGCAATTTCATACTCATTTGTAGATGCTTCTTCTAACTAAAATACCATTATGCGTTTATTTTATTTTTTCCAGTGATATCACTAGTGGGCTGCGTTACATAGAAAATAATTCAGGACGGCCGCTTCCAACTTTCCTCTTAGTTGAGAAAGCACAATCAACCATAAAATTAAGAAGAAGCACCAGACTGAAAATCGACATAACACCAAGGTCTCATTTGTCTAGAAGCCACTTTAAATTGACCAAGATGGCGGGAACTAAGCCATCCCGGTGGGTTTTAAATATCCATCTTTATATTTATCAATTGGCAATGGTTGATGGAATGGAAGTCCTTGTTAACGTCCACGGCCATTTCAAAAACCTGTTCATTAGGAGACAACCCAGCTAAAAATACCGGTGAGCACGCTTTTTCACAACAGTCAGTGAAGGTAGTATCCAGTGAGCGGACAGTGAGTAACGCACCCCGGAGTAAGTAATCCCTGGGTAGGCCTCCTGAGTATCCCACTCTGCACAATTACCCATTACCCATTTCCCTCCCAAGGAGTGAAAACTCACTTGATGTAGTAAGGAACTTTATTCCGGGAAACAGCCCTCTGCCATGGCAGCTGCACAGAGGCTGTGAAAAACAGAAAAATAAGTTTAAAAAAAAAGAGCAAAATGAACATCCTCACAATGACTGTGGGGGAAAAAGAGAAAACTAGACCGGTAGCCTTGCGTTAGGGGTAAAAGAGACGCATTAATGTTTCTGAATGAGACGCCATGGGGTACCTGGAAATGAAATCGACACCACATAATACGTGACATTAATATTTATGATTTCCTTATTTTCGTACTGATCAATACCTCCAAGATTAGACCCTTAAATGCCTGAATGAAGCTGACATGTAGTCTTCAGAGAGATAATTTAATGCAAGAGCCTAACAGAATTCAACATGTATTGAACACTTCAACTAACTTTCGCAGTTGTCGCCAGAATAACCGTACAGAAATTACAGGAGCCATTTATAAGACTGAAATATCACCAAATATACGACCGCAATATATCTCCATTCTTTATATGTTAGTAAGGACTATAGAAAAAATATTTGACAGATGACAGCAAAGCCATTACACATCACACAACTGCCACCTATACTCGCACCTATAATGAGAAATTAAAATGACAAAAACCCTTGAGGGAGTACACTACTAGAACTAGGCCAGTTCGGCCCAGGTGAGGTCTAAGATGCCTTTAAAAATGTACTACAATAAATGCACATTCAGGGCTAATTCCTTAAATTGAGGAGGAATAAAATAATATCCCTTATTCACCAAGCTGAGAAGTTGGGACGGTAGACTAATTAATCTTTGAATTATTTAACAGTGCAGAACATCTCGCGTCAAGGCTTTGCTGTTCGTAAGGCAGCTTAAAAAATAAGAATTTTGCACAAAGACTAAAACTAATTAGGAATAACGGTTAAAAAAAGAGGGCCATCTTACCAGACAGGAAGTGCTGGTATGCATTTCCAAAGTCCAGGTGTATCTCCTGCAGCCGCAGAAAGTCCTCCACAGCCACCTGAGAACCACAGGGAGGGAGAGAGAGAGAGAGAGAGGTACTGTTATACAGTACCTTCGGTATGCAAAGGATATCACTACTATTCATCAAAATTCCCCATTGCTGGTTAGCACAACTGAAGCCAAGAATATTAGACGGTTCTATCGTTTAAAGACACTCAACTGTGTCCCGATTGCGAATTAAGTTAAAAATGTATAGAGTACGGTTAGACATAAATAAGCAAGTCAGTTTGTATTTCAAAATACAAAGGTTACGTAATAACTTGGCCAACTAGTTTCTCAAGGGACCTTGGCAATCAGACCTGTTTTCAATATAAAACACAGAGATTTTTTGTGTCGTCTCGAATAGCTTGGTCTGTAGAATGAGACTATTCCACGAGTATGTGCAGAGTGAACAACTCAAATTCCTCCCTAATTTCTATATATTCAGCTGTCTTATAAATGATATGTTAACTATTTCAGCATTCCAGTATAGACGGACTACAGGTCAGGTATCTTTCAAATAAGCTAAAAAGTATGACAGTACAGATTATTTGTTACCTTAAATTGAACTTTATATACCTGCGAATAAGGGGTCGTATCACATCTGATGACGTATAAAGATTGTATAGTAAAAAACCCTTCTATAATGTTAACAGGAAGAACAAAGCTGGGAATGGTCCAGGTCTGCAGTATGCTCTTAGCTGAGTCAGTAATTAAATGCCAAACACCATTGTTCCAGTGATTTCAAAGTAATTTGAGAGAGGTGAAGGCTTAGACACAACCAATTTGTTTGTATCAGACCGAAATCTGTGAAAAAAACAACACCTATTATAAAATCTGACAGTGCATTTCAGATTACAGGGCTAGTTTTATGAACCAAGGTCACTAATGGAATCCCTGACTACAGTTTTGTTTTGATGGCTTCATATAAGGGTCAAAAGAAACTAGGGGTACATTTGCTTAATGCTTAAGCACAAATAGACCTCTTGGGCATAACTTTGGGAGGAGGCTTAATTATCAGTGCCCTCAAGTGGCACTGGTCAATGAAGGTACTCAATATCTCAGTCATGTGGTTTCCCAAAGGACTGCAGCGATCACACCTTATCAAGAGACATGACAAGGACACAGAATAAAAACAGCACAAAGGCCTTCAACGGAGGAGGAATAAGAGGCAATCAGAGCAATCAAAGGATGGATATAGTGAGACAAATGAACGTAAATATACAGAAAGTAACAAGTTTATAAATATATAAAGGGTTTATAAAATATAGCTTGACAGCTATGGTGGTGATCTTTCAGACCAGAACAATATCATAGCTAACATTTTCCGAAGTACAAAAGAGCAAATCGCTTGTTCACTAAAACCCAAAGGACATTGCGAATGCAAGATATATAAGGACTCATAATTAGGCCTGTGAACAAACACAGCAAAAGTATGACTGGGTGAATGATACATTCATTTAAGTTTTACCTTCAGGCAAACAACTGTTAATGTCGCTAAACAAATACTCACAATGGTCCTCTCTATGCGGTCCAGCAGGGAGTCAATCGGGGGGTCGGCCACCGGCTGAGAACCTGTCCTCGCGCGTCCGGCTTCGCACGTGCGCTGCAGATCCCCAGGCTTCTCCAAGGCCATGAACGCCTGCTGCCGCATGCTGTCAGCGTGGGCGCTGAGCAGCCTCCAGCACTCCTGAACCTCCTCTGCCTGCCTCCGGATGGCCATGGCCACACGCTGATCCACTGGCGTGGGTATTAAAGAGTGGCAGTACGTAATCATTACAGAATGTAAGAAGGGCCTTCGGCTGTAGTTTCAAACAATAGTATTCAGCTAATCTTTCACAGATGTTTAACCAATGTTATATTATGTATAAATATAACACTATTAAGCCACATTTATATATATAAGCGCTATATATATAAAATAAAACTTTTCATCTCCCTTCCCAGATTCAATGCTTCTCGTTTTATTAACTTAAATTCAAAATGTATTCACTTATATGACTTTCAATCCGGTTCTAGTCATAACGCTAACTTAGATAGTCTCTATTATGCATTATGGATATTGCTATTACAAATGTCTTTTCTTGTAAGAAGGATCCCATGAAAAATGGGAAATTCAAGGTAATCTTTCACATTTCACATTCTCGTTATCACAGAAGCATGCTAGATTAACATTGGTGAACAACTTTCCAAAGGAGAGGGGCTGGCTGCTCATTTTTCTGTTGCTGTGCAAGTCATTTAGGCCAGATGTATGATGAAGAAGGTGTAGATACTACAGACCCCTAAAGATGTTGTAATGTCAGGGTAGGAGAAAGGCTATACTTTCTGACAGTCAGTCAGAAAGAAATATGCATTTCACCCTTATGGAACTTTGTCATATAATATGATCAGCACGATAATTTACAATTCACCCATAAAAAAACCACGCCTGTCATAACATATGTAAAATATTGACATCATTTTTCCACATTCTCTTGCATGAATGCATGCTTCTGCATGGTTGCAGGCCCATAAAATTTGACCTATTAAAATCATAAAGCAGATGTTCCTACGGCATAAAATCAGACACCATCAATGTTTCATACAAATATATACTTCTTCAAGATGGACGGACAGAAATTTGGCACAATTTACCGTCTCGGGGACAGATTGTTAAAAACTGCATAGCAGTACTTTATAAGTCATTAAATATGGCTTTGCAATTCTGTAATGCATTTGCATGAAAACATGCACACTATGCATTTATACGAAATATTGCAGGATCTTAAAATTTGGTATGCATCATCTGTGAATAATGAGGCAGAAAAAAGCAAACTTTTTTATAGAATATAGACTCTAAATGTGCAAAACTGGGCATCTGGATGTAACTTTTTAGGACGCCATATCTCAGTGAAAATATTTTCCAAGGAGTCTCTATTAACTCTTAATATACACATACACCAGAAGCAGGGGCTTAACAGGGCTATAGTTTTTTTTTTTAATCAAGAGTTCCACCCCGTTACACTTGTCCAGTAAATGTGAGGTTTTTATAGAATGGTGTGATGATATAGGCTTCCATACATAATGTCTCATCTGTAGTTTATTTTTCAGTTTTTACTGGAGGGGTGATTGCAAAAATCAAAAGTGTTGCTCGTAAAAACCCCAAATAAAATAACTAATGGGAATAAAAAATATTTGAAATTTGGCTGAAATTCAAATTTTATGAATCAACTTTACAGCATGGTTCAACCAAGTATCCAATAGAACCCCTGATTTACAAGACTCATTCAAATGTGTTCTTATATATTATTCATCAGCAATTCCACAATGTGCACTATGTAAGAACTTACCTGTCGTAAACTGTAATTTCCCTCGCGGATCTTCTGGTTCCTCAGTGAGTGGATCTGTCGAAACTACGTGAGCCTGGTCAATCTAATAAAATAACAAAAAAAGTTATTTTGAAAATAGTTGTAATAGGTAAAGGTTTCAGCAAAAATTTCAGATGTTAAGGAAGATATGAAGAATTGTACAGGTAAAAGTCTGGAACTGATTTTTTCCCAGTAAAGTTTTCACTCGAAAGGTCTTGGTTCATATTTTCATACAATATCCACCCTTTCCTTCCATTTTCATAGTTATGTTTTTAAATGAACCCCTCTGCTTAAAAAAGGCCACAATTCTGCCCACTTTATCATCAATAAGGAATATGGAAATAGGCCAAAATAGAATGTAGTATGCTTTTGTTTTTTTCTCTCTCATAAATATGGACCGGTCATCTGTTTGAGGTGTCATTTATTTTCAAGCGAGGTTAGACAAGGCACTTCCTTGCTGCCAGGATGAAGCACTGAACTATTCATTAAGTGAGAATTTTTTTTTAAAGAATCTAATTAGATGTTTCCTGTTTGCAACATTAATCAAAGCCCACTGCATTACTGAGCTAGTACTACTTCTTGTTTCATAGCACTGAAATTAGACGGTGTGGCTGCAACAGTTTGACATGGTTCTTCTCATATGATCTGTGAATCCTAGCACATGTGGTGCCCCTCAAAATACTCTGAACTGCAGTACTTTTTAAATGATTAATTCCCTACTCTACCTTTTCATTTAAATTGCTCTTTGAATATATTATAATATAAATATTTGAACAGAAATGGATTGTGGGAGTAAAATGGTTTTAGAGAGCAATTCAATCACAGTAAAGCCCAAAAGCTGTTATTTTAAGAAGTTGATTAATGAGTTTAATCATACAGATACTAAAGCAGCTTAAGAGATACCGGTAGTAAGTTGCTTAATTAATCAAACATTTAATTATGTGCTGTGGGACAGATGAATCCAACAATTAATATCACTGAGAGGAGAATTTAATGACAATTAATTCATACCATTCATCTATTTGTTTAAATGAATAAATATTGATAACAGTCACAGCTACTAACAGTGTCTCTGACTGATTGATTCCTATGCAAAATAAAAATCTGTCAAGCGCGTAAAAAGTACAGTCATGTGGCACAGAAACTGTGGAAAAGTGGACAGACTTGTAAATTGAATTCGATCAGGTTTCTAATTTATATTTAACAACCTTTAACATTATTATAACATACCAGAGTTTTCCAAGTAAGTAGTGTTATTTTCCAACGGGAGATCACTGACATTAAATACGGAAAACTCAGTGAAAACATATCAAGAAAAGTCTGAGCTGCAACCCAAGCCAATCCTTTTACTTTCAACGGCTCCAGGTCATTAGTTAGAGATTGAAAAGAAAAGTAAGAAGAAAATGAAGAAAATACAACTCTGGAAAGAACATTGAAAAAGCTCCATGGGGATTTCAGTGAAAATCTTCACTTTCAAACTGGGAAAGTATTAAAAGAAAAAAGTTACAAAGTATAAAACAGTGTTTTGAAGTTCATCTCCAATACATGACTGTATCTTTTATCTTTTTTTAAATCTTCTGCTATTTGAGACGTGTTGGCAAAACAGATTTGAAAAGCAATGGCACAAACTTCAAATATAATTAAGTTTGGATATATATTCTTATTGCAGCTACTCTGTTCATGTTTGCTTATTGCAGTTTTTTATCCTTTATGATCTCATGGTTTTAAGAGTTCTCTGTCTGGATTTAATTCTCTGTATACATAGATTCCTATGGATATGACTGTCCCGTATAAAAATCCATTATAATTATGGTTATCCAACTATGTCAAAAGGTCAGTTGGGAAAATATTTACAGAATGATCAAGCGTGCAACATGAAAATGTTTAGTTATAGGAACGTGAATTTTTTCTCTCTTCGCATTCATAATACCTTACACAAACCAAAATGTTCTGAATTTTTCTTGGGAAACATGACAGCCCATGTCCGCCCCATGTAAATTAAAGACAAGAACTGAGCATAAAAACATCGTGCCAGAAATCTAAACCGGAACAGGACTGACCTTACAGTGGTCGTGCTGTTGCAGCAGCATGCGTGAATTCCCTCTGACGGTCATTTGCCTGGTCAGCTCTTCGTCCTTCAGGCTAAGCCACCTCCACAGCTCCTCCAGTAGAGCCAGCAGCCGACTCCACTTCTCTGTAGCCGCCCCCGGGTGCACTCTGGGAAAAAAACTGTTTCACAATTTGTATGGCTATTTCCAAACAATTAGCAATATTTTAAGTCCCCGAAATTCCTGCGTTTTGCTATTTTAAAAGTGATCATTAATACTTGGTGTTGTCCGTGGACCAACCTAATGCCAGCAGGCTTGTCCTCCGGATGAGTTCCACGTTCCATGTTATCTCCATGCTGCATCTTTGGGAACGCAGTTTCTTTGGAATCACCAATCGACTCGACAACCGTTGGCCTGTTTCCGTCAACATTTTTGGAGAGGTCAATCTGGGGGTCAGTCTCCACCTGAATATCCTCCAAGAAGGTGGTTGTGGGAGGGAAGGGGGGAGAGGGTGGAAAAAGGAGTAAGCATGACAGAAGACTATGGCACGCCGGGGTGTGCCGGTTCTAGGTGTGATTGCGCACAGGGAGCTGGATTGTCACTTTACGGCCATTATTAAACAATTTTGGTAAAAAAAAAAAAAAGAACTGACACAAAACACAAAACTAAGCAAAATAGTTGGTGCTATAGTGAAACAAAGTTTCTCCAGTGAGTCTCCAGTCCAACATTTCATGAATTGCTCAGAATTGCTACAAAATGCTGAACTTGATGGCTGAACTCAAGAGAAATAGTCAGCACTTTTTTCCTGGAAAAAAAAAAAAAAACGGTAAAGAAATCTTCGAATTGGGTCACATCCATACATTTGTTTTATTGAGCTGATGTTGTATTTAGGCAGTGCTTGAGTTTTGGGGTGACAGAGAGGTTAAAATAATCCCTTCAAAAGTGCTGTGAAAGATAAAACGCATCTAACAGTATATCTAGGAAAGCGCCAGAAGGAGAACAGAGAACTGCACTGAATTTAAAAAGAGAAACTTCAACTTTCACAAACGTTTCTCACACACTATCCCGGCGAAAGCTTATAAGAACAGAAATGAGAATAATGAAAACTATGAAAGGCGTAGGCAAGGATATACAAAAAAAGAGTCAAGCAATTGTTTGAATACAACATAAAGAATGAAGGCACCGGGGGTTTGTGGATCTTGAGACCAGTTACTCTTGTGAACACAGAGAAGGATCGAGACTGAATGCAATTGAAAAGGATTCATTACAACGCGCATCGGGCCAATCTAGAAGCCCGATGCAAAGAAGACATGCAGTCGTGTGTATAGTGTACAGGAGAGGAGGGGCTCCGAGTCATTCAGACGATCACGTAGCACACATTGTCAGGGGGGCCACCGGGATCTGTGCTTATTGCAAACAGCTGACTTGTTCTGTACTGATGACCTTGGATGTGATTAGCTTGTCCTCCCTCATCCCCTGCTTGTCCTGTTCCTAGTACTGCTAAACAAAACAATGACAGGCACACATATGCATGACACCCATCCCGCACAAGCATGCTTTTGGAAAATATGAGTATTTTTCCAGGTGTTGTTGTTGTTTGGGGGCTTCTTAATGGCAATTGTGCTTTTTCTGTCTGTCTGTATGAATTGTCTACGGAGGTTTAGGCACCGGTTATCAAAGTACACTATAACAGTTCTCATAAATGTTCTCTGCTCTTCCCCCCTTATCCTCTGACCCTGACGGAGGAATTCCTACACTGTGAGAATGGCAAATGTTTCAGCTGGACAGGGGAGACGTGTCACACACAAACAAACAGTATCAAAAATACAAGCAGCGGAAAAAATGCATTTCTATCGAATCATGTCTGGGACAATATTAGAATTACATCATGGTGAACTGTGTAAAAACCCTTTTAAATCCCTCCATGACAAATTAGCCCAAACAAGTTGAAGTCAAGATGGAGGGTACTTTCTGCATAGCTAAAATTTGTTTGAAATGCACTTCCCGGGTGCTTAGGTAAAAGCAGATAGTCCCTCTGCAGACAGTCTCCAAAGAATCCAAGTATGTGTCTATTTACTGTGTTATTAGTCAATGCAAGTCGATACTTTCAATGAATTAAAATGGTAAAATTTCCAGGTAGTAAAAGATTTTTATATTTATAATAAAAGTTTTTGCTGAGCATTAAAATGTATCTTCTGATCATGGTGAGAAGAGCAATGTTTGGGGCCTTGGTTTGTAATATTACTAGACTATTAAGAAGATAAAATAGGGTTGAATGAATCCTACTGTTGATGAATCCTACTCATCCGTGTTTGTACAAACTGAAATGTCTCATTAATGAGAGTCATTTTACAGACTGACAGTGTATCTTCTCGATAACGTAGTGTATTAAGAGTGTCACTATCTTAGCGTTTGCTGATAATCATACAATTTCAATATTTCAAACTTATCTTCAAGATAATGTCAGAAGATAATTTCAAATGTATTCCTTTATATCAAATTATATTTTAAAAAATGGGAGTAAAAATAGATAGCAATGTGTCTTCTTATAAAATCTCTCTTTTTAAATTTTGATTCCAAAATAAACAGGAGAAGCCTCCAAGACTCTAGGTACAACTTCCTGAGTGACGTATTAGCCGTTCTGAGGCCTGCAAGTGGCTTATTGAAAAGACTGTGCCGCTGTGGTGTCTTTAGCTTGATAGACTGAAATACAGTAGTGAAGGGTCATTGTTGTTGCCTGGAAAATGGGCCCAGAGGTACAACACAACTCAAACCCTTGACATTTAATTTACATTTATTTAAAGGAGAACCATCTACGTTGCCAGCACAGATTTATGGCACCTCTGAAATCAGCAACAAATCCAATACCTTGGAAGTCACTTCTCTTTGTTTTTGTTATTGAACATGTCTGGGATGCATATTCTTTTCCGTGATTCATTGTAACCAAGAAGCCATTTCTCTAATCAACAAATACAGAAAGCAACTTAAACGTCTATATGAGGAAAGTTTTTGCAGTCATTTAAACTTTCAACTCTACACTTGTCCCATGGGGAACATTTTAATGGAAGGAAAATTTGCAAAGCAAGGTTTCCTAAGTAACTAAATATTTTTTCCAGGATTTTCCACAATTATCCTTGATTTTTAACTTGACCCATTTGAGTAGTCAGTTTTTTATTTTTTATTTAACAGTTTAAATAGAGTTCGTTATCAGAAGACTAATTTCATAGCTGACTGAGTAACTGAAATTTAAAGAAGAAAGATTTAAAGAAGAGAGGTTACAGGTACCTTCTAGCCAGGCTTCCCATTAATTGCTTCTAAATTTAGGATAAGGTATATTGCCTTTTTGCTCATCTATGCTCTTGAATGTCAACTAAAGGTCATTTAATAATTCAATAAACTCATTAGATAGATTTTATGGTTTTGAGGTACTTTTATTGCCAGTAGGCTGAGATAATGTCTCTAGATTTTATTCTGGGTTGCTCCCTCACAATGAGTCAGTCAACATGTAGTTCTTCTCAAGAGAAGCTGCACGGTGACCTTATTTGACAAATCTCAGGCGGTGCGCCAGAAGAAGTGAACTTTCTAAGTTAAGACTTTTTCAAGCGAAGAACTAAGGTTTAGAGAGGCTCCAGCAGCAAATGACAAAGTGGATAGCTAATTGGTTTATTCAGCCACTTAATCCCACAGGCTTCTCTTGCTTTATTCACTTTGTATACCTACAAATACCACCATTAGCACAGGGCGTTTTTTTACCGAAGTCGGGAGTGTCGCATAATTATTGAACAGTTCTGACAAATCCCACTAAATAGATCTCATATTTTCCTTTATTCAGGAACACGGTGTTCAGGCTTACAAATCATTTGGTATTCAGCACACCGCCACCACGAAAAAAAATACTTTCAAAGTAAATGTTCTGGTTTCCGCTTTTTTTGGTTTGGCTCTTGCATCATTCAGAATGTGAAAGTTGACTTCGCCCAAGTTGAAACTCCATTCGCCCAACCAGAAAAAAAACTGGGCATTGAGTACCTGCCCTGCTTACAGAGAGACACGGCGAAAGGGG
>JAOYSI010039451.1:800-13831 GCA_025775065.1 Hiodon alosoides
CATCTTTTTAGGGGTGGGGGTAAACACCCGTTTTTTCTTGTTTTTATTTTTACTAATGTTTTTAAAAATTTTAAATTAAATTTTATGGTTTTGGGCATATCATTTCCCCCCCCCCCCCCCCCCACCCATGCAAAAGGGTGCAGCTTCTGGAGAATGTGGATATTGAGTGCGTTTTAAAAATTTTCATTTTTAGTTCCCAAGTGAATCAGTTTAGCTGCTGTGCATTAAAATATTCATTTCAATTATTGTACATTTTGGAGAAACGTATTTTGCATTGAGAGAGGGGCCTGAGGGAGCTGGGCAGATCAGTGATCCAAGCTAGATCCAAACCTTGATACCTGTTGTCTGTTTGGTTTTACTTTCGCTGCAAGAAACTCATGTAGTGAAGTACAAAGCTGCTGACTGTAAAAATAAAGCCACACCAGGGTTACTTCTCCCAACAAGTGAAATTCAATAAGTTAAAACGGGTTTTATAAATTTTGCCTGGGAGACGGTGAACTACTGAGGGTAATACACAGACCATGTCTCTGGCTCCTGGGTGTACAAATGTGGGTTATTGGTGCACGATAGTTGCAGACGTGGCTGACATTGTTTTCTTTATGCTGTGGAACAACTTTGGTTTCTGCTCCACATTTGACCCAGGATGATCAGCTATAGGAAAATGATTGACAGTAGTTCAGCAGTTCTCTCTCCTGGAACTGTCCTGATAAATTAGTTGACAGATTTAACAAACTTTTCTTTATTATGACTTATATAATAGAAAAACTGAGAAGGACGCTTGGCTGAGTGCTGGATTGTGCTTGTCTGCTTTTTTACAATGGGAACTTGTTCCTGTCAGCCAAATATGGGTACTTCAGTTTTGTCCCGCAAGCACTTCAGCGCAGCCAAAGGGCATAAGGGGTGGTCCCTGTGATCCTGACTACAATTGTCATGCCCTGATTGCCAGAGACGCACTCGCACACAACGGCTGCACAACATATCACTCACACTCACACTCACACACACAAGCTGTTATGGACTACCCGCTAATGCTGCATTTTCACCTAACCCGAGACATTGGAAAAACAGAGCCTCAAAGAGTGAAAGTGAAGGTTACTTTAGTTGTGGGTGTAATAAGTAGTGTGGAAGTTGCTGCCCCTGGTGTGATCACTGTATCCTGTTTCTTTCAGGTTTAATGGTCAACTAGGTCACATTGTACCATGCCTGTGTTTACGTTTTTGAAACTGCTTGCCAAAGATCTAGGAGAGCTCTTTTTAAGTAACCATTAGCTAAATTCTTTTTATTTGGTTATAGACAAAGGTTAGGCATTAGACAGCAGTGTTTGTCTTGATGACTCTCGAAAGAGCAACTGGCTTTGGTCCAGGGTTGCCTCGGCCTCGCTTGACAGAGATAAACCAGATACCAGGAGGTCATTCTGAAGTCGACAGAATTAAATGGCCGATTGAGCTAATGTGCCAAGCCTGTAGCTGACCTTCACATATTTTGGCTCCGGGTGCGACTGTAGGGCTGAATGTGGTTCCCACGCCGGGCCTTGCGGCAGCGGCCTGCTCCCTCACAATTGGAGCTGTGTGACTCAGCAAGTGGCTGTGTTTGGGGAGCAGTCAGCCGGTCTCTGTGTGATAGGGCCGCAGGCTCGCACAGCCTGACCACAATACCCCCAGGGTAACTCACTGGAATAAAACACTGATAAAGTGCTGCTCCCTGGCCTGTTGGCGTTTAACAGACAGAGCGGTCGTACACATCGAAACAGTTTCCTCATGTTTTTCTCATGTTTGCTGTTTAGTGGCAGGCTTGCGACTTTGTATTTAGTTTAATTTGTTATGTAGCTTTTTTTTTGCGTTTTGTTTTTTTCTGTGACTCTGACTAGCAGCATGATGAATAACATTTGAAAGTGACATAACCATAATAGGAGCCTAATGATAGATATGATATGTTGTTGTAAATAAAACATTGAAACGACTGGTACTGTTTCAACAACGTTTTATTGGAACACTCTGGGAAACAGTTACGAGCATGTGGTTCCCATTTTAACAAACGGCTCACAGGTCTGCCTAAAGTTTGCTGACTTCGATCACTGTGTCATCATATGTGTTTGTTTGTTTTTTTGTTGGTTTTTAAAAACTTTTAGGCTGTGGCTACTTAAAACTCTGAGTTCACCAGTTTGACTGAGAAAAGAGAAAACAGTTTGACTGAGTCCTTAAGACTGGACTGCTTAGGTTGCCCGCGCTTGTGTTTGTTGTTTCAGGAATGTAGGTCAGCGGTAGACATTTGTAATTGAGCAGCACTTGCACCCCTCGCTGTAGCGGCAGTCCTCTGTGCACTCCTAACACAGCTCTCTCGTCCTCTGTCTCCCTGCCTCACCCTTCTCTATCTGGCGTGGCTGTTTTTTTCCCCTGCTCTGAGCTGCTGGCCCCCAGCCCTTGCTGAGGCGCTGAGGCACGTCATGTCGCCCACAAGCTTCAGACTGCCTTTTGATTGGCCGCTGTCTTCCCCTGATAGCAGAGCTCCTCCCCTGCCTTCTCTTTGGCTGGCGCTGCTGACAGTCTGTTTGTGTTGTTTCAATACGACGCTCCAGCCTCACACGCTGAACGGCGCGGAATGGGACTGATTGCCTGACTAGACACCGCCGTCAGTCTGCCGTCGCTAACTGGGAGTGAACGGAGGGCAGCCATGGAGTTCACGTAAGTCTCTTTTCTGCGTTCTCCAGGAGGAGAGAAGCAGCATCTGCATGACATCCCTCATGGGAGGAGATGTAAGCTCCAGGGGACAGGAAGGCTCCGTCAATCCGTGTTCTGCGTTGGCCGTCTCGCCTGCACACGCAGTCAGTCTGAAAGCAGGCTTGTTTACACGGCATGCACCATGTTGCGTTGGTGACGTCCAAAGGAAGCAGGTGAAAGGAGTTGTCTCACAGATGCACAGTTCCTGATCTGGGCATCTGTCTGCTGACATGCTCTCTCAGTATTTTAATGTGCTTATCTTTTCATGTGTCGTCATTAAACCAGTAGTCTGCCAAGGTTTTTTGCCAGTGCTAAGGCCAGGGATGGCTCTGTTTGTGTATTGTATGGTACTTGACTTCTTTATGTTTTATTTAAGGGAAACCAGCCAAGACTTTGTTCTATATAAAGTATTGGTTCTAAATGTGTTTTGTGTCTGGGGAGACAAATTCAATTATACCTAAAAACTGAAAGGCAATCATGCAGTAAGAAATAACTGACATTAAAGAGCAGCGCTTTTTAATTGGTGCAAGAGCTTGACATTTTTATGCTTGGCGTTAAATTGTTCTCCCCAAACTGGTCGTTAGGAGTGAATGACTGACGCACTTAGCTTTACTGTTTATAACATCGCAAGGCATCGCGCTATCCCATGTACTCAGTAATGGTGGTCTGATCTACCTGTCGACTGTGACGTTCAGTTCATGAGGGCTGTGAGCTGAGGTGCGGTTGGTGGATCTCTGCACGCAGGTCATGCTTGGTGCATCTCCTGTGCAAGGATGGTTTATGCAAACTGCTTCTCAGAAGCTCTGCTTTCTCGCGCTGGTAGAGAATGTACACATTAGTATGCAGAGTTAAACTCTTTCTCTATGTAATCTGGATATTTGCATATTGTTGATCCCTGATTTGTTCTGGGCTTATTTCTTTGTGTTTTGACTAGCAAAGCACAGCATTCTTACAGTTAAGGCTCATTTGTTTGCCTGACTGGGACAACTTTTAGAACAATTAGACCAGTTGTTGCGTGGAAAATTATTTTAGGAAATGACAATGCTACCAAATATTGACTGAGACATAATGAAAAACGAAATATGATTTGGAGCAGGTTTCCTCTTAACAGTCATAGGGAAAGTTGGGGTCCTCTAAAATTTCTATGGCCAAACAATATCCACTCCTGTTTTTTTATGATTAAATAGTTTATTCTGCTGAATGTAGCTACTTTGAAACTACTCTCATATATCCGTTCTGTCACACTGCCTGGTCCTGGCTGTCGTTAGATTATCTCTGTAGGCAGACTGTGGACTGTTGTGCCTAGCAAAACCTGGCCCTCTGATAAGACGGGGGTTGAAATGTAAATCAATTGAAGTCTCAATGACATGTGGTATCTAAGAGTAACGTTTCATTCAGACAAGCGGTTTGCTTATTGTTATCAGGGCAGTATCTGTTTTAATGTGTCTAAGTCAAGCAATTCAATTTGTGTGGGGGTTTCGTACAGTATTATAATTAATAAATATATTCTTCATGTTTATCATCGCTTATCTGATTTCTAATATGTTGGACAGAGAAGCTGAAGGAAGTTCTTTCTTGGAGAGGGCTGTCTTTTGTCTCTGTCAACCATATCTGATATCTATACCTTTTAACGACTGTTGCCGTTCGCAACAGTGTTGTGTGGGTGCACAATGCCTGATATAGGGTTTTTCTTTAAAGCAAGGTTTTGAAAATGTTTGAGAATTCAACCTGGAAAAGAGGGGAATGTTTAAATGGATGGTTGTGCTTTTCCTGCCTGCCAAACTTGGCTGCATAATCTGTTTTTAGTGGTTGGTTACCGAGAAATGGGAATCTGTGTTTTGTGATATGCAGTAAACAGAGGAGAGAAGACAAAGAGGCCTAGTAATCTTAAGTCTATGCTGACCTCCAACCATAGGCCTACACAGACGATTTGACATGGGTGCTGTAAGGCGTTGTTACAAAATGGTTAAGTTGTCAGTTTTGTCTACCAATTCCATACATCGACTGTTTCGTTCAGCAATTTTGGTTTTAAGCGACAAACAGGAAGGTTACTTGTGGTGAACTGAACTAAACTGAACTGAACTGAACCGAACTGAGCAGAGTGTTTGTTTGCGTGGAATGAAGACCAGGGAGGGTGCTGTAACCCCTGAGGACTAGGCTTTGGAAAAACAGGCTTGTTAAAGCTGAACGTTTCCGCTCATGCCCCAGACTTTCGCTTTACGTTAGATCTGTTTGGTGGCTCTACTGAAAGACTCACGAGAGCTGTCTACCTTAGACATGAAAGCCTCACCGAAGAGGGAATCGGGCTTGCTGGTCATGTCAGCATAATGGCTTCATTTAATTTACAATTCTTACTAATGCTCAAGATCTCCTGCCCCCTCTCTGTTATTGGGCAGAGGTCACAGGGTCAAGACCCTCAAGGCTTCCATTATGGAGGTCAACGGCCCCTCATCCTCTTAGGTGGAAATATTATCTTCTTAATTGGGTAGAGACAATGGTGCAAGGGACAAGGGAGTGCCTCTGCTTTCATTATGATCTCTTTTTCTGAGAGCCTTTATTTGGGTCTCTCTCCTTTCATTATGATCTCTTTTTTCTGAGAGCCTTTATTTGGGTTATTTGGGTTCACAGGCTGCAGTTCCCACTGGTTTCCAGTCTTAAGACTTTTAAAAAGTAAAAGTTATGGCTGTTTACTTCCATAGCCTGTTTACTGTGCTGCTTGTGACATCCGTGGCCTATATACTGCACTACCTGTGGAATCCGTGGCCTGTATACTGCGCTGTAGTATACAGGTTATACATGTACTAATATTTCATCTAGTGAAGGTGGTAATCCTGCAACATTATCAGACAGAGCTGGATTAGGAGAAAAGTTTTGAGATGAGGTAGGACTGACTGTGTTACAGTATGAACATGAACAGATGATTAATCCTGTAAGGGAATGAAACGAGATGATTAAATGATTAAATCTGCATATGAAAGGGGTGAAGCGGAAAAAGCGATTTCCTCCAATGTGCGGGGCGGCGGGGTGATCAGAAAGTTGATTGACTGTAAGTGGAGAGTATAAAGTGATTTTTCTTTCATTTAAGCGTGGAATTGTCATTAATTGAGTGTGAGAGTTTCAGCGTCTGAATGGCGAATATCTCTAACAATGACAGCCAGCACAAGGAGACAGATACGGAGTGATCGGTATGACAGGGTCACTGAAGCCATTTGTCACTTCCTGCCCCCTGAGGCAAGCAGTCTTAACAGACATGGTCCACGTTGCGCATGACTGTGTACGTGAGAAATGGCCTCTGATTGATGGGCTCGCGAACATGGTTCCCTGGGAATAATCTTTAACGCCTAAACATATAATCGTCATGAACTTTTTTATACCAGTGGTCCATTAAGCCAGTGGTCCCCAACCCTGGGCATGAGCGTGTCGTTCCAGTGGGACTTACGTGTCCATCTGGATGTTACCCTAAATCAGTGGTTCCCATGTACTTGACAAACATGCATTTTTAAGCCTTGAGACCCTGTATCCTTTTGTCGATCGGTGGTGGTGCAGCATTGGGTGGGGGTTGGGATGGGTGTCAAGTGGGGATGCTGCCATTGTGTATCTTTAAAAGTAAAACTAAAAGTTTCAAAATGTTCCCAAATTAGAGACGATTCCCTAAATCCCACTGCACTCTGTATGATTAGGGTGATTTTAATATTGTTTTAATGTCGGAGACCGCTGCTGTAGGCCGTAGGCAGAGTTGCAGTGAGAGGTTAGTGTTAGTTTCCAGGGTAGTGTTGATTTCCATGTCTCCACGTTTACGTCCTCATCTGAAAATGTTTAATCCCAGAAGGTGATCGTTGGCCCCATTCTCTGCGCGGTAATGAGCCAGTCCTTATTCTGTGAGCTGCGGGGGTATTTGATCTCAGTTTGTCGGTGCTTAATGACTTTTATAAAGCACATTGGGTCGCTGCTTTTTCCCAGTTACGAAAGGCACTGCAAGACTTTGGCCATTTTGACCCACTCCGAAGCCATTGTACGCTGCCAAAGTGATCGATCAGCTTGACTGATCGCCATTATTCCTCACAGAATGACTGTGTTCAAACCTTTTATTTTCTTAGAATGAAAATAGCTTAGGATTCCTCATCCCTGACTGTGGCCAGGTCTTTCAGGACGCAGACTTTGCGTGCCAGGAGAGCAGCATAGTCAGACTGAAATGTCTGAGACCCTGGCAAAGCTTTGTGTCGGCAAAAGAAAAAGTCTCCCACGGATGGCGGCAGGAAAGCACGCCTGTGATGTGTCTGACTGAACTGTTGGACTCTTCACGGTCAATGTGGGAGTCATTATAAGGCGCAGGGGCTCTCGTGACCTCCTTTTTTAAGATGACGCCTGGCTCGGGAGGGACGGTTATTAACCAGAGACGGTATGGAGGAGGGTGGAGAGGGGCTGGAGCAGTCTCTCCCCTGTCATCACAGCGCTGCTCTCATACTTTAGAGGCTGACACCGTCCCTCAGCAGAAAATGCTAGTGTCCAATAGTAATACGTGTAGAACCTGATGGCATGACGTGCAGTGATGTGTGCGTGTGCGTGCGTGTGCGTGCACGCCTGTTACCACTTGTGTGAGTGTAGACGTGAGTGGTAAGTTCAAATATAGCCCACTGAGAGCAGCACAGGACTCTGATCAGGTGGGAGGCCCACTGTGTTTGTTACTGTAGTAATAGAGACCATACATGGCTGGGAGGAATCGACAGTAGGATATGAGGCCCGCTGGAACTGCCCTGCGATAAGTCCGCCGGTCAGCAAGCCACAGAAAGCCTGTCGTGTGATTGGTCCAGATGGCTGAGCGACCCTTCTGTTCCCGCCGATGTGAAAGCAGTCGGGACCGCCGTCACCGGTGCCGGGGCTCTGTGTGGCAGGGCGGATCATATTGCCGGTGCAGTTTCCAGACGGACTGAAGGGGGGTGGGGGGTGAAACCGGCTGAGCTCAGTTCTATGGAAAGCGCTGCGCGATGGAAAGTCACCAGCGTAGCCCAGCCTAGACAGAGGAGAGCAGAGTTCCCATTCCCTCCCGTGTCTCCCGTTCCACAGTGTTATCGGTGAGTAAACGTGTACAGGGCATGCTCCTCTCGCTCGCTCGCTCGCCCTGCTCGCTTTTGTTTTTATTTTCTCTGAGTATGCTGGACACTGAGTGAGGAGGAGACGTCGGAGACTGTGAATTTAGTGAGACGTCTCAAGCTGGGCTTGCTGGTTTTGGGTGCGCATCTGAATTGGAACTATGCACGGGTATCATACAGAGGAGGCTAATCGCACTACGCACTACGTTTCCCAGACAGTTTAGGCTGCAGTGTGTTGTCTGAGGACCTCTGTCAGCGGCCAAGCCGGGGTCTCTGTAATGTGCCGGATTCGGTCATGCTCTTGGCAGCGAGACAGTTGCCATCTTTGTGCTGGGCTCCTGAAGCAGCGTAGGTCAGAGTAACGGAAGCCAAGCCAGGAGGCGGCCCCCGTCTCAATGAGCCTGCCTGCTGACCTTCCCAAACGCGTTCAGCGCGGCGACCAATTCGCTTTTAAACTCCCAGACCGAGACTGCTGATCCCTGATCCCTCCCCCTCTCATCTTCCCGTGGGCCAGCGCTGGAACACATCGAAAGGAATGACGGAGTGACTGCAGACTCCGCCCAGCAAAGGTCAGCTGTGGGGATGTGAGAATTGGGAAACAGTAATCCTAGTGTCCCAGTGTGCCTAGGGGAGGGTTCCCCCGTGTCTGTGTTGGGCCCTGAGAACAGAGGGACGACGTCGTTCTGGAAACAGCGGAGCATAGAGACACCAGCTCCGTACTGCAACAGGAAACATATTGTGGTCATTGCCACCATATCGCACACCATTAATCTTAGTGGTTTAATGTTACTGCGGGGTTTCACCGACAGAGCGGGGAAGTGGGAGAAGCTCTCTGGGTGTTAAGAGAGGGAATCCGCCCCTGCACCCTTGGAAAAGTGCACTGCACAAAAAAGTCCTTAAATGCCTTTCAAGTTAGATCTCGTATAGCATTTGGTTTGAAATTGCATGTGCGTTAGTTTGAATGATGAGAGAGAGGAGAGTGGATTTGTGATCGCCTTGACGACCACTGTAGGCTGCACAGCCAATGAGAGAAGACGACACGAATGGGGACGTAACGTAGGCATCCGTGTTTAACTATCGATGTGCCGATAGTACTGCAGAAGTTGATCCGATGTGATTTTACACGTTATTCCAGATGTTCACCATATAGCGGAAACACGCAGCTATCACTAACAAGCAGTCGCTCTTTGCATTGTATTTTAAACGTTTCCAGCGTGACGTTAATCCGAGACACTGATTTGTTGAAAAAAGAGGACCGCTTTTTGATCAGCATGAAAAGGAAGTAAATCTGTGTAATTGCGATTATTTTTTCACGTGTTTCTGTCTTGTGACGAGTGTAGCACACGGGGCAGTTTTGCACGCGTGCGTCAGCCTGCGCTTGCAGGGATGGAACTGTTCCTCTGCTGTGAGTCAGCTGACCCTCGGTGCCGTGACGCTGCTGCTCCTTCTGATCCTGCAGGCTGCATCTCTGACCGACACTGGCTGCTGCCAGCCGATTTGCTGATCCACAAGGTGGCGGCGAATCTTGTGTCTTTTTGCTGCTGCATCCCAATCCCAGAATCCCTCGCAGGGCTTGGTGCAGTGAGCACAGGCTGAGAGAGAGAGCGCCTGAGAAAGGAAAGGGGGAGGTGGGGGCAGAGGAGGGGCGGAAAGTGAGAGGGAGGCTGTGAGAAAGGGGGTGGGGGTTGTGAGAGGGAGTGGGTGGAGAGAAGGGAAAGACGGCTTTCAGTGACGATTTATTGGTTTGAAATAGTAGCCTCAATGCAAATTGACCATAAAATAACATTCACAGATTATATTAATTTTGAGCCTGGTGGTAAGTGGTGGTCTAATTTTTCCCGTACCTGTGGAGTGGAGTGTCAGAATGGCTGACAGAATGTTGTGCCCTGTGGCTTCACTTGGAAGATGGCTTATCTATGGTAGGGCTCTTTCATACGCAACACATGGTGTTGCCGGGTTTCATTTTTTTAAACCCTGTTCCTGTTCCTTTTGATTTATGGATTTCTGTGTACCTGTGCTTAGCTTGGGCCATGCCTAAAACGCTCTCATTGTATCACATGTATTTTCTGATTGTAGATTGCGTGCTGTCATCTCTGTTCAGTGTTTGATAACATCTTTTTAATTTCTGTTGTTTGGAAATAATACTTTATATTTATATCCTATGCTAAATGACCATACTGTAATCTCTTGACTGGAAGATCAAAATTGCTTGATTGGGGTTTAATTTTTTTTTTTTAATAACTTTGAGCCTAAACTACGTTTTGTAATGTTATGTTTAGAACTATCTGTACGGATCATATTTGATTGCAAGACGATAAATTGGAAACACAAAGTAAATGTATTTTTTTCTCTTGTTTTTTTAAGAGCCGATGTATTTGGATTATAGCGCTTTATTGGAAGACGTTTATAGATTATTTTAGCTGGATATATGGACGATTACGAGGAAGAGGAATATCCCTCACCGCTGCGGGGCTTTAGATAAGACCCCCTTTTGGATTTGTTTGAATCACATTTAATCTGGACTGATTCTAAACCAGCCGTGCCCCTCCGTGTTGGCAGCACAAGTAACGTAACGTAAACCCCATCCTTCAGTCCATAAGCTCTCAATAGCAGTGCGCTCATTTCCTTCAGATCGGATCACGGCCAGCTGAATGTAAGGTGCTTTCAAACAATTGGTGGGGCTAATTGCACCCTACTTCTCTGGATCCCAGTAATTTTATTTTGGGAATCTGAGCCTTCTCTGTGTACTTAAAGGGGTTTATCCCTTCTTCTTGGCTGACTGGTAGAGATCAGTAGAGATTGTGTTTCGACTTTATCCCCCACATTTACTGTTATGGCAACGGGATCTGTTCCTTTTGGTTATGTTTTCTGGCAAAGGAGCTATTTTAGTAGCTGAAGGTATCCCAAAAGGGTTTCCTTCAGTGGCAAGTGTACTCATTCTCAGGTGTCCTCAAATCCTTCCTCAACTGGATTTCTCTGGCCTCAGTTATATTTTCATATGTGTTGAAGTACATTTTAAGAACAACATAAAATTATGCTGAGTGGCTAATCTATAGTATTGCTATTAGACAGTCTGGTTACTTGGATTTGGTCTCAGTTTGAGAAAGACAGGGCACCATTGCAGTTCTAGGGTTAGAGATGTTTTTGTGTAGACACATGTTTAGTGTGGAACGCTGCCTATGAGTTAATGAGAAATTGGCATTATTTGTCTTCACCAGAAACTCGAGAAGACCTTTGTTCGTTGCATGGATCCTCATGGGCTGTGTAATACGCTAACTGGGGCAGGGTATTTCCGACCTCTATATGGGCCATCAGAACTGCTGCAGAGGCGTGAATAGACCATCTGGATGAATGGGACCCATCGGGCCCAATGACGCAGGGCATCCTGCTGCGCTCTGGGCTGAATGCACCTGACCGTCCTGTGGGGCCAAGCCTCAGCTCTGTCCCGTGGTGCAGGCTACAGCAGAGCCGCTGATCTGTCAAACATTTATTTCTAAATTACTTCCTGCTAAAGTGTCCCCCGGGCACTTCCCGGCTTAAAGCTATGAAGAAAAAAAGCAACATTATTACAGGATTAGGTTGAGGGAGCGAACAGTTTCGATTGTGGCACTCCACAGGAGAGGGCCCCTTACCCCTCTGTACTCTGGGCAAGGAGCAGGCCAGATGGTCACACTGGGAACAGTTGAAGGTCTCAGCTGGACGGTAAAGCTGGTTTTCTGCCCTAGGGGCATTACCAGGCCCAGGCTCCTTGGCTCTTGCCACTGTGTCTGTTTGTGAGCTGTACTGACTGTGTGGTCGGCTGTGTGATTTATGGTAACGCGTGAGGAGGAAAAAGCCCTTGAAGCCACATCAGCAGTCTGTGTGAATGGAAGCGTCTGAACTAAAATGAGTGATGAGGTGGTAAATGCAAGAAGCATGTGAGTCAGTGTGCTGGTTTCCTTTGATCCGGAACTTTAAAGTAATAACAACGAGCAACACTGCTGCACGTGTGGGGGTGGAGATTATAGCAATTCAACAGGTTTCAGAGTCTGCTTGTCAGTGTGTGTGTGTGTGTGTGTGTGTGTGTGTGTGTGTGTGTGTGTGTGTGTGTGTGTGTGTGTGTGTGTGTGTGTGTGTCTGACCCTCTTCTCTCCTGTCTTCACAGGTGGACAGGTGAAAGGAACGAGGACCCCTATGTCAGAGTTTTAGGATGGCCAGTGAAGGCTCCAGCATCCCTAGCCCTGTGGTACGCCAGATTGACAAGCAGTTCCTGATCTGTAGTATATGTCTGGATCGCTACGACAACCCCAAAGTTCTCCCGTGTCTGCACACTTTCTGTGAAAGGTAAGGACCGTCCTGCTTTTATATGTATTGAATTATTCATTGTCCTCATTAGTCGATTTGAGTGGTGTTCCACTCATCCAGTATTCACGATCGTCTCTGATTTGTGTGTTTTCATCCACAAGAAAAGCACCTAGAAAGTGAAACCTACGGGAAGGAGGGGAGCCGTTCCCTCCTAAAGTGTATGGCACAGAAGCTGGCACGTGTGAAGTAAAGAAACAAAATGGCAGCTCCCTCCACTGGCTGCCTTTTCCACACCTGTGTGATCTTCTGGTGCAAATGAACTTGTGTTTATGTGTGTCGTGTGTTCAGGAAAGACACTGTACTCCTAAAATACATTGTGTTTGAAATCTAAGAGTACATACCATTCTGTTTATTACAATGTAATAATTTTTTTTTATGTCTTACAAACTTAAATTGTTAAGCGTTATATTTTTGGTTGATTTTTTCTTGTTATAGATATAATAGTGTGTAATTCAGGGTGATAAAAAAATCTTGATTGTTGGTGAAAGTGGCTGGAAGTTGAGTAATGACTGGCCGAACGTGTCCTGTGGGTGTTTTAACATTTTAGTAGACGTTTAGGAGCAGTATACCGATTTTATGGCCACCCGCTGTATTTCTTTGAAGCTTCAGTACCCAGCTGTGCTGAAAAATATCTCTCTACAATTTTATTGTACATTGTAGTCGTATTAAATCGTCTCCTGCATAAATCTTATCTTAAAAGCTACCATCATAATCCTTTTACATAAAAGATGGCAGGAAAAAGTTTTTTGTAAGTGCCCTTGAAGAACCACTCCACTATATCTCTGACATGTCTCCTGTCTTGGTGATTGAGGACCACTCCACTAAACCTTTGACATGTCTCCTGCCTTGGTGATTGAGGACCACTCCACTCTATATTTGA
>JAOYSI010039451.1:13931-28580 GCA_025775065.1 Hiodon alosoides
TGATTGAGGACCACTCCACTAAACCTTTGACATGTCTCCTGCCTTGGTGATTGAGGACCACTCCACTCTATATTTGATATGTCTCCTGCCTTGGTGATTGAGGACCACTCCACTCTATATTTGACATGTCTCCTGTCTTGGTGATTGAGGACCACTCCACTAAACCTTTGACATGTCTCCTGCCTTGGTGATTGAGGACCACTCCACTCTATATTTGACATGTCTCCTGCCTTGGTGATTGAGGAACGAGTCAAAGGCTTTTGGACCAAATGTGTCTTAAATGCCACTTCAGAAATGTGTCCGTCCACCCAGGAATCAGTTGGTAATGACTGAGTACACTGAGTACCAAGTAGAGGGATTGCCCTGAGTACTCTGGGTATGTAGTTGACGGAGCACACGGAGCATTCAGTACCCTGGGAACTGGGTTTTGTCTCTGCCTGTTGATGTGCAGTGCTATGCTCTTCCACTCTCCCCTCCTACAGGTGCCTACAGAACTACATTCCCGCCCACAGCCTGACTCTGTCGTGCCCCGTGTGCCGCCAGACGTCCATTCTGCCCGAGAAAGGGGTATCCGCCCTGCAGAACAACTTCTTCATCACCAACCTGATGGACGTGCTGCAGCGGTCCCCCGACAGCAGCAGCGAGGACTGCACCGTGCTGGAGACCGCCACTGCTGTGGCCGCTGGCCAACCGCTGTCCTGCCCCAACCATGGGGGAAATGTAAGACACGCCCCAACCTGGGCTCACCACATATTCTTGAGGATTACAATCCACTGTCACCAACGTAAGCATTTTTGCTAACATGATTTTATGAGAAGCGTACATCTAGGCACATCGGTCCTCAACCTCTCCAGGATCACACTGTGATGCTCGGGAACCCGAGCAGCAGCTGGTTTTAGTCTCCATGGCGACAGTTTTATTTTTACCGTCTAGCTGTGGGATTTGCTGCTGATATTAATTATTTTTACTTCTGCCTGGCACGTCAGGCTTAGTCAGACTAATCCCCTGTATCCAAACCAGGGTCTGCAGGTCACAACAACGACAACAATCTGGTGATGCAGAGTATGTGTGTGTTTCTGTATGAGTAATCATGTGTGTGAGTTCTATGTCAGCATCTGTGCATGAGAGATGGAGAGAGAAAGAATGAGCGAAACACGATTGTTTTGTGTAAAAAGTAAAGTAAAGTAAATCGGAGATATACAAATTCAGCTATGTCTGCAATTGTTCTCCCCCACGTCACTCGATCTCGTTTTAGAGAAAATGATCTCACCCGTTGTTTCTTCACGTAAAGGCCTCTTTAAGAGGAAGCTCGGCAGACAATGCTGCCCGTGAGGACTGCAGTCGTTTAGCGGCACTGAAGTAGCTACTTGGTGTGTGTAAAGTGTGTTGTTGTGTATGTGTGTAAGAGAGAGCGAGAGAGACACGCGCGTGACGCCTGGGACGTGCCGTCACCAGGTGATGGAGTTCTACTGCCCCCCGTGTGAGACAGCCATGTGCCAGGAGTGCACCGGCGGGGAGCACGCGGAACACCCCACCGTCCCGCTGCGAGACGTGCTGGAGCAGCACAAGGCCTCGCTGCAGGAGCAGCTGGACGCCGTCAAACAGAGGTGCGGGGTTGGGGAGTTACTCAGAGGACGCTAGCTACCGTCTGCCATTTCAAGGACAATAAAGCAAACTAATGTTTATTTTTCTAACCAGAAAGGGTAGACCCAATGTCTACTCATTGGGTATATTGGTTATTCCACCTATAAAATACAGTTCTGCTCTTAAGCAAAAAATCACTTTAGGACTGTAAAGCAGCACCAGCACTCTATCATCTGTGGTCTCTGTTAAGTGAAGTTCACATAGTAGACTTGGACGAATCATGAAAAGTATACATTTGTATCACAGCTGCATAGCTGTCAAGTCTTTTACACTGATGATGGGTTTGCCCTTAGATGTTGCAGCAATGGTCATAAAGAGGACCTTCACATATAGAGGGAAGTAGGGCTGAGCTACTTTGCTGCGTAACAGAGGCGGTCTAAGTTATAAAGGCAGAGGAGGACGGTGTTCAGACCGGCCCATTCTGTTGTTGGGCAGAGGTCGAGCTTTTCTCCGGCCTAATGACCCAGGTCTCTCCTGTCTGCTCTTCCAGACTGCCGGAGATCGACTCAGCCCTGCAGGTCCTTTCTGAGATCCTGCAGCAGCTGACCAGCCAGAAGTCGTCCATCGAGGAGGACATCCACTCCACATTTGACGAGCTGCAGAAGACGCTCAACGTGCGCAAGAGCGTGCTCCTCATGGAGCTGGAAGTCAACTACGGACTCAAGCAGAAAGTAAGGAAGGGGATCTCGTGTCCCGAGTACAGTACAGCGAAGTAAGAACTTTGACTGGACGTCAGGTGTTGGGTAAAACAGAGGGCAGCCACACATGTTCAGGTGACTGCACTGTCTGTGATGGGATCCACAATCCGTGCGCTGTGTGATCAAAGAGCAAGGACAGTCTGCCAACTGCATAAAGTTGATGAGAAATTAATTTTAGTATTGGGCACACCCATTATACATGTCATTGTAAAGATCACTGCGTAGTATTTGCCCAAACACAGGAGTAATGGCAAATTGCAGGGCTGCCTGTAACTCTGCTGCTGGCTCGTCTGATAGAGGAGTGTAGAAAAATCATGAAGAGAGCCAAACCCTCTATCTGGCCTCTCTCATGAGCCTGGACCAATAAAACTTAGTCACATGGTAATAATTGACACTGCAAGGGCAGCCCCGCCTCTGAAGGACTGCAGTTTGCTATGACATTCCAGTGTCAACAGTAGCAGAGCGAAACCGAAACCTTTACGCTTAGATATTTTTTAAAATCATAATACAGAGATAAGCCTCAATATTTTATGGCTCAATGGCTGCTTCAGATTTTGAAGATTGTCTGGTTCAGGTGAGTTTTTTTTTTTTTTTTTCTTCTCCTACTGTTCACTACAAAACCGGACCGGCACAGTGTTCACCAGTTGCAGTAACTTGAATAATCTTTTTTAAGTGTTTACAGAGTGGGCTCCGTCCTTTTTACGTGACCTCAATAGGAGGAAACTGTCAAACTACAATAGTGTTTTTCTTGCGCAAAGACGTCAAAGAGTGATTACACTTTTTGTCTTCATTCTGAATCTGAGTGATAGACTTTTCAGTTGTAAATCTTAAATGTGAAGGTGAACTCTGTGGAGTTTTCTGTAAGTGCTGTGTAAGTGCAGATACTGTTCGAGTGGGTGACAGTATCTCTGTGTGAGTATCTGGTCTTTTTCTTTGTGAGTAGCCCCAGTGAGTGAGTATCTGGTCTGTCTCTTTCTGAGTAGATCCAGTGAGTGAGTATCTGGTCTGTCTCTTTGTGAGTAGATCCAGTGAGTGAGTATCTGGTCTGTCTCTTTGTGAGCAGTCCCAGTGAGTGAGCATCTGGTCTGTCTCTTTGTGAGTGAGTATCTGGTCTTTCTCTTTGTGAGTAGATCCAGTGAGTGAGCATCTGGTCTGTCTCTTTGTGAGTGAGTATCTGGTCTGTCTCTTTGTGAGTAGATCCAGTGAGTGAGTATCTGGTCTGTCTCTTTGTGAGCAGTCCCAGTGAGTGAGCATCTGGTCTGTCTCTTTGTGAGTGAGTATCTGGTCTTTCTCTTTGTGAGTAGATCCAGTGAGTGAGCATCTGGTCTGTCTCTTTGTGAGTGAGTATCTGGTCTGTCTCTTTGTGAGTAGATCCAGTGAGTGAGCATCTGGTCTGTCTCTTTGTGAGCAATCTCAGTGACTGAGTACATGTACATTGCAGGTACTGCAGGCCCAGTTGGACACTCTGCTGGAGGGCCAGGAGGGCATCAACAGCAGCTGTAACTTTACAGAGCAGGCCTTGAGCCACGGCACGGAGGCCGAGGTGCTGCTGGTGAAAAAGCAGATGAGCGGACGCCTGAGCGAGCTGGCCAGCCAGGACTACCCCCTGCAGCCCGAGGAAAACGACCAGCTGGACTTCCTCATCGAGACCGAGGGCCTGAAGAAGTCCATTCACAACCTGGGCACCCTCATCACCACCAACGCCGTGGCCTACGAGACGGTGGCCACGGGGGAGGGCTTGCGGCAGTGCGTGGTGGGCCTCCCCACCTCCGTCACCATCACCACCAAGGACAAGGATGGGGAGTTGTGCAAGACGGGCAATGCCAACCTGACGGCGGAGATCAGCACCCCCGACGGCAGCGTGGCAGACGGGGAGATCCTGGACAACAAAAACGGCACCTACGAGTTCCTCTACACCGTGCCCAAGGAGGGCAACTTCACCCTCTCCCTGCGCCTCTACGACCAGCACATCAAGGGCAGCCCCTTCAAGCTGAAGGTGAGCAAGTCGGCCGACGTCTCGCCCACCACCGATGGGGCCAAGAAGCGCCTCAAGTCTCCCGGCAGCGGCCACATCAAGCAGAAGGCCATCAAGCGGCCGGCCAGCATGTACAGCACCGGGAAGAGAAAAGAGAACCCCATTGAAGATGACTTGATCTTCAGAATCGGTAAGCAGCTGGTGTCGAGGCAGTAAACTGCTGGAGAAATTCAGTGCGATTTGGCAGAAATTCACCTACCCATAGTTCCTTGGTATGGTATGTCCAATCAAACACGTTCTCTGGGTTGAATTTTCAGTAAAATGACCAATAATAAAAACTGACTACTTTTTAAGGTAAGGTAAATAATTCACCATTCGTAAAATATCAAGGTATGGTTCACCTCTGCTGAAAGTACCGCCACTCGCTGATACAGTCAGAAGATGGGCCTGGTAAAGCTGTGTATGTTGCTCCAGAGTTTGTCTTGTGGGATATTGAGTTTTTTCCACAGTCACGTGCAGCAAACGTGTCTATGTTTTCAGGTACAAAGGGAAGAAATAAAGGAGAGTTCACCAATCTTCAGGGCGTGGCAGCATCTTCCATTGGAAAGATTTTGATCGCAGACAGCAACAATCAATGTGTTCAGGTAAAGGGACATAAGGCTGCATTGGTGGTGTGTCCACGGCAAATGAATTTCTAACTCACCACATGAGATGTTTCTGTCAGAAATAATCGTATTACTTGCCTCTGTAAGCGCTCCATGTGCCTCCAGCACTCGTGTAACATAAGGCTCGGCCAAGATTCTGATCTCTGCCTTGGAGTCTTCCACTGCCCTCTTTGATGTTGCTTTTGAAGGAGATGCAGAGAAGGGAATGAAATTAAACTATAATCCCTAGGGTTATTGCAATTTCCATTCAATAGATCATTTTCTCGTCCCAGCTGAATCAGGCGATATTTACTTCAAAGAATGCAGTCATTTGTTTTCTGGACTGAAAGTGAAAAATATGCACTTTCTGCTTTGTATTTTGACAAAAATTTCACGATTTAGAATGCGGTGGTCCTATTGTGAAATCATGGAGATGTAATGTGTGTCTGGGGGCTGGCAGATCTTCTCCAACGACGGGCAGTTTAAGAGCCGGTTTGGAGTGCGCGGGCGGTCTCCGGGGCAACTGCAGCGGCCCACAGGAGTGGCAGTTCACCCCAACGGTGACATCATCATTGCAGACTATGACAATAAGTGGGTTAGCATCTTCTCGAGTGACGGGAAGTTTAAGGTTAGTCTGTTAGTCTACAGAAGTCTGCAGTTAAATGCCCGTTCTTGTTTCCAAAAGAGTGTTAACACTATTTCTACATGTACACATTTTTAAAATAAAATAATTTTAAAAACATTAACATTTTATAAAAATAAAAAGTATTATAGAAAATATTTTTCAAGCCTTATGTATTACATTTCTCTTTTTTTACTCAAACTTTTTTTATTTTAATGCTTGTTAATATCAGTTTTGTTTTTAAATGTTTTATTCATGAGAATTAATTCAAATGTCATTAAAAATGTTGTATGGTTTCATGCAGCTTAAGATAATGTCACACCACTTCCTCAATAATTAAATTAAAATCATTTCATTTACAAGAAAAATACATGACCCAGACCTACAATTGACCTGATTAACTAGCAGGTAAACCCATTCATTCCCCCCTACAGACAAAGATTGGCTCAGGCAAGCTGATGGGGCCTAAGGGCGTGACAGTTGACCGCAACGGCCACATCATCGTGGTCGACAACAAGGCCTGCTGCGTCTTCATCTTCCAGCCCAACGGCAAGATCGTCACCAAGTTCGGTAACCGCGGAAACGGGGACAAGCAGTTTGCAGGTACACTTGACGGTAATACGTAAAGCCCCTTTCTTGCCTCTTTCTGCTCCCCCCATGCATGCGAGCCTGCAACGTGTGGTTAAGGCACCCCGCACGCTCCCCCCCACGCTGCCCCGGGCCACCCGTCGCAAGGGGGCGTCCTGCATGCACCTCTCCACAGATCCAGCATGGAATCTCTGAGAACGTTCACTTCTGTTTCCCTCCTCGGTGTGTCCTGTTCTCTTACTGTGTGCAGTTTTCCCCATCCGCACATTCTGCATTCAGTGCAGCGTCGACTCCGGTGGAGGGTATGTTCGGCCTGCTTTTGCGTACGTGTGCTGAGGCAACTCGGACTGTGTGGCTACGTGAGCCCCTAGCCTGTGGAAAAACGTGTTTAACCTATTCATTTTCAAATTCATGACACATTTTTGAAAATGATTTTAAAAACGCTGGTGTCATTCTGTATATTATCTCCTTGCCTTCGGTTTTATTGTACCAACATAGTTAAAAACTTGTGATCATTTGATTAAAACGTAAATGAAAGGAGCATCCTGCTAAGCCGCTGTTCTGTTTCGTAGGCCCTCACTTTGCAGCTGTGAACAACAATAATGAAATCATCGTCACAGATTTCCATAACCATTCTGTGAAGGTAAGCGTGTTTGTCCGGAGACATTCAAATGCGACAAATGATCTGTGTGTTAGTCAGCATGAAAATACACTGATCCGTTGATTACAGAGCACTGTTACAAGACCAGAGTTTGTTCTGTAGACACTCGCGTGGAGCCCACGCAAATTTTTTCTTCTTTTTTTTTCTTCTCTTTCAACAATGAACACAGGTCTTCAACCCTGAGGGGGAATTCCTGCTGAAATTCGGCTCAAATGGGGAAGGCAACGGCCAGTTCAATGCCCCGACCGGGGTGGCTGTCGATATCAACGGCAATATCATCGTGGCAGACTGGGGCAACAGCCGGATACAGGTAAACTTTCAGATGGGGGATCGCGGTAGTTCCCCTGAGGACATTTTTAAAAGCGAGTTAAACATACGTTTTATGTTATTAATACCCATGCTATTTGCGTGTCTCTCATGCCTGGTCCTGGATTTTACAGTTCCATTTTGTAGAAACACATTTGTTCTCTCTTGTCCCCTTTCTGTCCCATGGAGTAGGTGTTTGATGGCAGTGGCTCCTTCCTGTCCTACATCAACACGTCAGCGGATCCCCTGTACGGCCCACAGGGCCTGGCCCTCACCTCAGATGGGCACGTGGTGGTGGCAGATTCTGGGAACCACTGCTTCAAGGTGTACCGCTACCTGCAGTGATCCTGCTCACCCTCCGCCACCCAGCCCCACCAAGTCTGTCATGCTCTCCCAAAAGCGGGCCCATTTGCACTTACCTGTCGAGTACCCTGCAGTCCTCGTGCCACGCAGGATCCTCTGACAGCTTCTCATCGTTGTGGCCTCACCCATGACTCCCCCCCCCCTCTTCCCCTCCTCCACACACGCGCGCACACAGCGCTCACCTCCCAGTGATCAGTGGGGGCGCCCCTCTCTCTCTCTCTCTCTCCTCCCGGTGTCTGTCACACGTCACATGTCCGTACTGCTTTGCAGCAACGAGCAAGTGTACCGCGGTGCGGTGTGCCAAGTCGTGACCCCGCCCCCTGCAGCAAACATCGACACCCCTGTATCGCAGGACCTGATCCCTGAGCTTCTCGAAGCCTGCGTGCTCATGTGATGCAATTGAAAAATAATGCCTGTTCATTATATAGATTATTTAAGTGCAGCCTTCCCTGAATTTGTATTTATTGACCTGAGAGTGGAGATATAGCAATTTGTGGGCTAGCTGAAAATGAAGTGCTCAACGCAGCAACTCAGTATTGGATTGCTGTTCTGCTCATACAGTCGAAAACCAAATTGTACTTAAAAAATAAGTGTGGCAGCGTTAGGGTTTAATATTTCACTTCTAAAAAAATGTTAATCTCTTGTATTATGTTGAATAAACTAGTTTCATAAAATAAAAATAATATATTTTTGAAATTTCCGTTTAAATTTCAACGTAAAAATTCCTTTAATTTCTGATCAAGCAAAGAAAAAAAGTCTGCACTTGCAAGTTCTGAAATCAGTGTCTTCTGAACCATAAATTTCAAATGTAATTTTTTTAGTTGTTGTTTAAAATAATCACTACAATGTTATCAGGTGAACACTCCTTTTCTCCCTTTGGTAAAGAAAGTAAGTTCTGGAATCACTTGCTACTGTTTTCATCTCAACAGCTAATAAACACACCGTGTCAGGTTGTGCTAGCAGCATGATCTCAGAATAGCACTTTAACATTTAAAACGATGTAAAAAGCCGTCCTGCTAGAAACCACTAGGCAGTTTCCTTGGGATCAACGTGTGTCCATCTACAATGCAGTGTCATGGTATCATGGATAGTACAAACCATTAACAAACTTCTTTATAATAATGTACCCCCCGCGCTCTTTTGACTTAGCAGTTAATTCTCAGGCCCTACTAGATACTTACAGTTCTCTGCCCAGTATAAAATCCCATCCCACTCAATGTGTCCTTAACACAGAAGGTATGTGCTGTTGAATCGCATAAAGCTGCATGGACAATTTCTACCCCTCCCAACTGTACTGTAAGCCTCTCAGAACTACACCGGTACTGTATCGTATGCTTGAATCAGTGTAAAGTAATTTTTCAAATCAGCAAAATTGGACAAACAAACTGTAATGAACTCCTTCACGCCTGCATCCAGTTTCTTATTTTGTCTTCTGTCTGTGATGGTGTAGTACTAAGGCTGTCAGTGCTCACTTGTATAATTCTAACGAAAAACCTATTAAAATATCTGAAAATTAAAATGCACTTTGACTTTGACATAAATTGCTATGGACAAAATATGAAATATACCTCTGTCACTTGTACCTACTGTATTTATAAATTAGATTTTGTGACAGTTTCAAAAAGGGACTTCTTACTTTACCATGAGAAACTTGGCATACAGCACTCATATTTCATTGATGAAAAATGGTCATTGCTTGCTTTTTTTAAAGTTTGTTTTTCTTTTCTGTGTGTATATTTGTGATGCCAAATGTAAGTGAGTTGTCTTTTAAAATATTACTCTTGAAAGCAATTCCATGCTGATGTGGGAACATAATTTGTTATACAGACTGGAACGTTGTCATGGTTACTTTGACTGTGCTGTAGATGTTTTCCCGAAATGTCCGTTTTAAAAAAGGTTTTGTTTTAACTCATCTTGTTTGATGAGTAACAATAAATATGAATGTCCGGCACTTAGTTGTCTGTAAGAAAAAAAAACAGTCTTAAAAATATTAATTGTTTTACATTCCAACATGGGAATGTTTTCATACTGATACAAGTAGCACTCTTAACAACCTCTGTGGCGCCCATTACTATACCCGCGCATATCGGAGTTTCCGCTTTCCGTAACCCCAAATATGCTTGCTGTCTGTGAACACAACTCTTCTGTGTAAGTTTGAGCATTCCATTGTTGGCATTAATTTAGCCATACATGTGTACAACACGGAAATAAAGTATTGCATTCTTTGAAAGCATGTATCTTTGTTCCAAGTATTTGTTATCCACTAGAGCGGTCTTAGCCAATTTTTGGATTCAAGAATAATTAGTTAATTAGAAAAAACAAACTTGTTACTAAATTGCTAAATTGTCCATTCCAGTTTTATGATTTACATATTCACATAACTCCCAATTAAATATTAATGGTGTATTTATTTTCTTATGTATGGTGTAAGCCGACCTTTAATATTAAATCGGATACATGTATGCTCTTTATGTAGTCGGTTTAGGTTAATTCATATAATATGTGGTGTTATTCCATGACTATGCTCTAGAGGGCAATCGCAATAGATTTTCTGTCTGGAACCGCCCCCACGCTACCTTGTAGACCGCGGGAAAATAAATACTTCTGGAAGAAGATCTGAATCACTTAGTGTCTGCTCGTTAAAATCAGTTTGAATTAAAACATGGTAAGACGTTTTGCGACTACCACAAGATGTAGAAGACGTCATTTGTAGATGTATATAAAAGCTATGTTTTAGATACGGGGCTGACATTTTAGGTTTACTGGTACGACAGGATTGCTAGCGTGAAATACGAGGGCTCACTTAATGGTTCTGAATAATGGTAACAAATGTCATAATCGTTTTAGCCCTGATTTAATGAACACTGGATTACTCGAAACAACTGATAATTTGTCGTCGAATCAAGATATTGTGTCTTGAATTAATGATTAGCTCGCTAGGTAGCGCATCGCGGTTGTAGATTAATGCTACCGGCTAACCAAAGAAACTGAACAGGTTGTCTGATAGATTGACAATATGTCACTGGAGATCCAAATTCCAGTAGTGTAGAAAAAAACGAGTATTATTTACGTTATTCGAGCTTGGTCGCGAATGATGTCATGAACTCAAATATATTGTTTTGAGTTACTTAAGAGTGATCTCTTCTGATAATGGACCTTTATTTCCAGATATCCATGCTTGCTTTAACCAATTGGAAAGTAATGACCATGTCATGGCTTTTTACTGTACGTTAGCTTTGTTTTATTTATAGTCCAGGAAGAAAGGTCTGAGTCTGGAGGAGAAGCGGGCTCGCATGATGGAGATATTTTTTGAGACGGTGAGTTATAAGCACTTCGATTTAATGACACATCGCTGGTTAAAAAACACTGCCGTGCAACTTCCCCCTGACACGCAACAATATGATTATGATATGATATAAGTTAAACAACAAAGGATTCACTGTATTTTGTCTTACAATGCTAGTAATTATTTGTTGAAAACCGAGGGTTTTGTATCCAGGTTTGGGGTGTTCTTGGTTCCGCATGCTAACGATGAGAATAAAGAGGTGTTGTACGGTAAACTATGTTAAGTGAACACTTTCTCACGTTAATAAAGAAATTAGGAATACACCGATTTGGATTTTTTTAGTTTTTAGGCAGCGCCGTCCTCTCCCACACTATGAATATCCTGCATTGTAAAAGACTAGAAGAACAAAACACCGGAAGAACAATCTGTAGTTATTTTTCTGGCTTGTAGTATCCAATTACTTCATGCCTCTTAAAGTCATATCCGTAAGGGTAATACACAATATACGCATTTACACAACACGTAATTAAATATAACTTTGTACATAGATTACATTTCAGTAATTTCTCACTCTTTTCATGCCAAAACATAACATTTTTAGATTCAGTCGTTTTTGAATCTCAAAAAACATGACCTGACATGTAACCATTTAAACTCCTCACAGCGTATTCTATTTAGCATGCAGTAATTGCATCTTTAAAAAAATAAAACCTGGTTGTGCTCTTGCGGTTTAATTAATTTATATAAAAGCGTTAAAAAGAAGTGAGTTATTACATTGTTCTAAATATAGTCTTCATTGTTCCGCAATGGAATGAGTTGCAGCTGTAGTTTGTTTATTTGTGGCCACACCAGCTGCTGACGTCACGTACTGGCTTCCTGTCGCTGTGAAACCTGTGAAAGACACCAGGGGGTGACATTTCGCCAGAGAGCCATGACTTAACAGGCCCACAGAGGGCCTCTCGGATACATGTCAAGGGACCTTAAACAGGACCCCAGGGTAGATTCTGCTTGTGGGTGGTGGCAGAGATGGGGCATGCTCTGCTGTGGTGAATATACATAGACCGGTGGGGTGGTGCTTGGGTATTGGTCGGTTTGGAGGTGTGACCTGAAATGCTGGCCAGTTAAGCTTCTCCACCACTGCTGTCTGGATAGATGGCATTTTGCTCCGAGTACAAAAGGGAGTTTTGTGCATCCCAGCATATTTTGTCTACACAGAGAAACTTAATTTCCCATGATCAGGTGGTTGGCACAGGGGCCTGGTTCGGTGCGCTTATAAACCTTTGAAACGCTGGTGCTAACTCCAAGGCCTTTATCGTAGTGTTATCACTAATGTCATCAATTTGTGAACGGACAGTATAACACCTTCTTTTGCAATGTTTTTTTCTTATCTCTTCTAGAAAGATGTGTTTCAGTTAAAGGACATTGAAAAGATTGCCCCAAAGACCAAGGGAATCAGTAAGTAGTACCTTACCGGACTGGGCAAATGGATGGCAACTCAGGTCCCTTATGTTAAAACTGAGTTATTTGCTTAAATTGAAGGTGGGGTAGAGCATGTCTGCAATGTAATGGTGTTACGTTTGGACGATGCGTCGCACTGATATTATTCCTGTGAAATAAATGCTTTGGTTTGGGCAGATTCACAGTGTTATGTGCAACTCCTCATGCAAATATGGTGAAATCTTCCAAGGGAACTTTTTAAAAAGAGCGGGGTGCAAGGGGATGTTTTCGACTGTACTTCTCCATGTGACTCTGAGGTTGTTTTCCTCTCTGGACTCCTGCGCTGCAATGTGTCCGTCCTCTGTTATACCGGTGGCGTGTAAAGGTAACGGTAGGCTGACGCGGGAAGTGCATCGTTGTCATTCACATTCTTTAAAGCAGTATTAATGACTAGGGTCCCCTGCCCGGTCTCTATCTCTGCGTCACGTGAACTTAGTTAGAGGATGGTGGCAGCGTTGTGCTGAATGCGGCTGTTTTTCCACCCACAGCCCCAATGTCTGTGAAGGAGGTGCTGCAGGGCCTGGTGGATGACAACATGGTGGACACAGAGAGAGTGGGTACCTCCAACTACTACTGGGCCTTCCCCAGCAAGGCCCTCCACGCCAGGAAGCACAAACTGTCAGACCTGGAGAAGCAGGTAACTTGGCAGCTGCTGTGGCAATACATGGAGTGGGAGGAGGTATTTAAAGTGGGTTGTCACGGCAACAGATATTGTGGCCACAGTCGTTGTGAGAGCACTGTAACTGCCGGGAAGCAACAGATATGAATTCAATACTTCAACTGATTATTTTGAGTACCCCCAGTGTAGCCTGACCTTGGTTACTATGGTTCATAGATCTGTTATTGATATCAATACTGAAAAATAATGCCTTTTTATACGATAAAGTTTGTTTACTGACATCCCTATTTTAAAATTTGTGTGTGTGTATTAGAGCTGCCCCGATAAAAATCTGAGTCGGGCTGATTAATCAACTAATGATTTTATTTATATATTTGTTTTTTGGTTTAATGTATTAATTTTAATAAACATTAAAAGCCTGTCAGATTAAGGAAAAAAATACTAATCTTGATTGAAAAAATGTAATTTTTACTAGGGACTCTAGCAGTGAAAGGAACACACAGTACAATGTGCTTCTGATTTATTGTTTGCTACAAAAAGCAAGTTCCGTGTTTGAAGTACCCAAGAAAGTTTATATCAAATATGGGACAAATGATACATTATGTTTGATAGACTGATGCTATTATTTTGGCAACTGTCTGTTACCATGGACTTGCTAACAAATTGGGCACTTATTTGCAGGATTTTGCACCCATGGCATAGGGGTTTTGTAAAATATAGTTTATAACTGGCTGTACCATGCATTAGCATGTTTTCGCCCTCTCAGCCATGTAATCTCGCCCACATCTCCCCATACACATATAAGTATAAAATAGCTTGATCAGTTATTTTAGTCTCCATTGTGTGCGTGCGTGCGTGCGTGCGTGCGTCCGTGCGTGCATATAAACATCGTAACCATAGAGACTAAAATAACTGTTTGATCAAGCTATTTTATACTTCATTAGAGCGTTCCGTGAGTGCCTGCTGTAGGCACAATAGCTGACTACTCTATTAAGCGAGAAACTATACTAGGTTTGAGTCGATATTTTTATTGAGTGAATTTTCACACAGCTGCACCACTGTTGCGCAGCCTTTAGTTGGTAAACTCTCCACTTCTACTGAACCTTAAAAGCGAGATCCGCTCTGACCGTGCTGCTCATTTTGGCAAATGAGGAAGGTTGTCGCTCGGAGTTCACGACAACGGTGGCGACTTGCATGTTCAGAGGCCATCAGCCAGGCGCTGGAGTCGGTGTCAGTGTTCGTCTCCATCTGTGGTGGTTGGCGGTTTCCTCTCAGGATCGGGCAGGTTCAAACAGGTGTGCGATGGGCTGTGTTAAGATGCGAGATGTGGTGAGGATGGCTGGTCTCGTTCATTAACCGTTCGCCTGGCGGTTGGACATCTGTTCAGAGCTGTCGGAATGAGTCTGAACGTGCAAGTGTTCCGCGCGGTGAATGTGATGCTTTGCATTTCGGTTTTGAGGAGTCAGATTGGTCGCCAAAGATATGCAGACAAGCGAGGATCAGTGCACACTGGTTCTTTTATTTCAGGTATGTGTGTCTGAGTTCTGTATAAAATGCGAGACGTTTGTTACTTTGTTGTAGCTTTCCGAAGGAGAACAGAGAAGAGAAGTTCTACAGCAAGCTATTAAAAAAGCAAAAGTGGGACGCCAAGACACAGTAAGTCCTTCTGCTAGCGATGGGGGGGGGGGGGGGGGGGGGGGGGGGGGGGGGGGGGGGGGGGGGGGGGGGGGGGGGGGGGGGGGGGGG
>JAOYSI010039462.1:0-12426 GCA_025775065.1 Hiodon alosoides
TCCCCCCGCCCCTCCGCGCATCTACCCTTCCGTTCCCCCCGCCCGGCCCGGGGCCGCCGGGCTCGCCGGCCCCGGGGGGGGGGGGGGGCGGTTCAATAAGGGAGTTTTAGCCCTGAATCCCCCCCCCCCCCCATCCTAATTGAAGATCCTCTGGCGAGTACTCTGGGGGAAACGCAGGCATTTAGCCGCCTCTGTCTGGGAAAATCGCCCGGGGAGATGTAATGCGTAGTACATCGACCTACTAATTGATCTCAAGAAAAGCAACAATATTAAAAAAACTCTGCAAAGCATTAGAGCGATCCAGGCAGGGTGTAGAGGACACCGTGGGGAAGGCCTTTTATGTGAGCAACGTTAATGTCAATAATGAATTCGTGACATTCAAGTAACAGCGGACATGACTGCAGATAGTGCGGGCATACTGACAGGCTCACCGTTAGAGCCATTCTAATTCACTTTGCCACTTTGCCATCTGAGTGCATGTGTGACTTTGAGGAAGGAAAGACATTAACACCCACCCCCCACAAACACGCTCACTGCACACAACCGGCTACGTATGCGGAACGAGACGATTTGGCAATAACAGAGACTAGGACAAAGTTTAACAGGGAAACGTATAACTCGTGTTACTTCTGTGGTTTAAATAGCCGCTATTTAGGGCTGCGCTTGGGAAAGCTAAACAAATATTCCCAAGTATTTTTTGAAAAGAACATGCAGACTTGAAGGTCATCGCATTTTCTGTAATTCCATCTGTGTGCCAGTAAATTGAACGAAATCTCAAGAGACCTCTGACGTGGAACGTCTTTCAAAAATAAAAACGCGGGCCGTCGAGCATTTCCACGTAGGCCGGTCCAAAACCAAATCCATCGCCGTAAATCCATAAAATCCGGTTTTCAAATCCATCCAGATATTTTTACACGGGGCACGACCTTGGTACGTTAATCACGATAATGTCCATTTCGGCCCCAAGCGCACGGAGGCAGAGTGGTTCTGTTCCTGGCACCCGTCCCTGGAGCGGTGCCACCCGCCATAATCGCTCTTAGCTACTAATCATCTCCGTTTAATGGGGAAAATCTTTTATAGCACGGCTCACGCATGACCGCTCTCGTCTGGGCATCAATATTAATGAGGCATTGCGCAACTGCATTACAGTTCGTACTGAAACGTCGAAAAAAACACGGGGCACGACTCTCTCCGCAACATGAGAGGTAATGACGGCGAGGGGGTGTTCTTCTTCTTAACTAAAATTACATCTGAACCGTCTTCTCCAAAGCACAAAACGAAATGCGTCAAATGAGATTTTGAGCTTAGCACCCGGTCCTTGTGTTATAACACGTGAACCTTTTAGAAAGAAAAAAAAAAATCGTTCGGGGTTGAAATTCCCCTACATAACCCGGGACTCGTTAAAGCGCCGTCACGGAATGGAAACCGGGGGTCTCCCTCGCTGCCGTGCAGGAGAACCTGTCCTGGATTCCACCTTGGAGGTGGCACAGACGACAGGAAGGAGCCCTCCGAAGGAACGAAAGAAACGACAGCCATGGTTTGCGAATTTCGGAAATTTCTTTCGCGCTTCCCCACGTAGGAAGATAAATCGTTGTTGCCGCAAAGTCGAGCGAGAAGGAGCATTCGTCGTCGTCTGGCGCTGGGGGCCGTCCATCAAAACAGAAGGGTGTCATTTCTACTCGACCGTGCGTGATCATACCTGGCGGGGCTGTAATTTCCGTATTTTGTAACCGATGTATTTTCTGAAGAATAATTGAACACGCAGCGGACGCTACGGCGTTCTGCATAGAGCACCGAGCAGCGCTTGTCTTCGTCCTGTCGTCGATCGTCGATCGATAATTGTCGGAAACGTAGCACGTCTGAGGTGTCCGTGAGCAGTTTTTTTACGAAAGCGGAACCGCTGCGACGCGTTAAACGGGGCCGAGCCCGTCGGCGGAGGGTTTGTTTGAGCCTCGGCCCAGTCCGAACGCTAAGGGAGGATGGAGGAACCGGTGCGAGAGGAAATGAAAAAACACAGAACTCCGCGCCGTCGGTCGTCTCAGATCTTCGAGGGCAGAAGGCCTGGCGGAATTGATTTAGCTTCCCGACTGAACCGCAAGGGAGGGCGAGTCGGAGGGGGGAAAAATGGCAGATTCCGGCTAGATTGGGAAAAAGAAAGGGGAGAAAATCAATCCCGCTCTCAACATGACTCCCGAATAATGATTTACACCTCCTCCCCACTAGCAGCCAACAGAACTCTCCAGGAGAGCTCTGAAGGTGCAGCTGTTCTGTCACCTGCCAAATCTGAACGAGCAACAACGGGCTTAAAAGCAACCTCGCAAATCTATGATAGCCAGGCAACGTGCATGGCATAACTTTACCGAATGCTGGTTTCGGTTTTTGCGGGTCCCACATTGAATCGCGGCCTGTGAGACGTCTCGGGTCCAAAGTCGCGGCGGCGGCCACTCCCCGATATGCGCAAACGGCCTTGCGCTAGACGAGGCGTTACGCCTACAAGGGCGGTGCGACAGATGGTGCCTGTGGAGAGTGTCGGGGGGAAAACACGCAGGACAACGCGGCCGCGCCCCAGCAGACTCACCTGCACGCTGGTCAGAGTCGTATACTGGTACGCTTTTATCACCAGGTAGTTGGCTTCGATGTCTATCAGCCCCAAAACCATGTACTTCCACCAGCGCCTCCTCAGAATCGCCAGCAAGTTCTCCTCTCCTGATCAGGAAAAGCAGAGAGACCAGACCTTCGTTAGCGGTGCCCGTCCGTTCATCCTCTCCCCCTTGCGGACCCAACACCGACATTTCCAGGCTCGTGTCCCCCCGCTGAGCGCGACACCCAGAAAAAGGTACTTTGATTTTACCTCAGGAAAGATGACGTCACTCGCCGGAGTCAGTTATTTATTCATTTACCTTGCGGAGAGACGCTGCTCCGCGTGCGGTCACAAAGGATTCGGGTTCGACCTAAATACAGCCCACCCGCTTCACATTTACGCAGAGTCCCCGCGGAGGAGGAAAATTTATCCAAGAAGCTATATATACGCGTAGTAGAGACACGTCGCATAACCGTGGTGAAAACGGTACTTACAAGGTCAGCAAGAGTGTTTTTCGAATAATCATAATTGGCTCGGAAAAAAAAACTTTTCAAGTTCAACAGAGCATATAAAACTGGACTCAAAACGACACAGAGGAAAAATAATTGGTTACGGCCAAGAAATCTATACACCGCGCGGTCCGGTCCGGCACAATTTTCACAGAGCCATTGGGAAAGCCAGATTTAATTAGTCGGTCTGCGCTTCAAAGACACTAAATACAAGTAAGGGATGGTAACCCAACAATTATAATTTGGACAAAGTACAATCATGTTGTTGTATTCCCATCATTCCCTTTTTTTACGAGAGCAGCAGTGTTGTGCAAAATGTATTTCCCACATAAACCACAGAATCTCTATCTGCCGCCTGTACAATTTGATTAACGTCAGGTGCCTAATCGCCGTCTGCCACAAACGTACAAATCAACACCGTCTTGCTTTTAAAGAGTCCATTTGTCAGCGGTAATTAGGCTGGCTGATGTAATCCACTTAGTCGGCTTTGAATTATAACGGCCGATCATAAAATACATTCTTGAGGAGAGTGTATCTAATTTAACAACATTCATAAACTGACATTACTTACTCTACATCGCAATGCCCTTCTGCTAGCTCTCTGGCCTTTTCAAAATCCAAATAAATGTCTTTTTTACTCCGAAGAGAAAACAGGCACATGGCTAAGGGCATTTCTTTATCACGATTTCTATAGAACGGCGGGTTCGCAAGCCCGGTCCTTGAGAGCCAGACCGTGTGTTTGGGTTCCCGAGGGAGCTACCAATTAATTAGCATTAGTGCAAAGATACTGAGGTGTAAATCAGATAAGCCGTTATCTGATTTATACCTGGAAACTGGGGACAGAGAGAAGGAGGTGGGTAGGCTTTCTTCAGCGTCGCAAATGCTAATACGCACAGTGACCACCTCACCCGCCTTCAAGTAAAAGTAATCACGCACTTAACTTAACACGGGAGCTGGGCTGGCGAGAGTGCGCTGAAATCACACCCTGCGGAACGCCTGCGTCCCCTGACCGATAAACCGACGAAAAGGCATTCGAAAAACATATCGCAGGCCGTATCAATTTATACAGCTCGAATATTTACTGACGCAATTCAGCCAACCATAACCGGAGGAATTAGGACTACAAAACTCTTTAGAACCACCAGCACAAAAATGCAGCACATTAACATGATCGGAACAAGAGGACATCCACCGGTGGCGCTCTGCCATTTTCTTAGACAGAGTGCTAATGGAGGTCACCCCAGCCCCACGATACCCCAGCGAATATGTTGCGCGTGCAAAAAAAACAAACCAATCAACGGCACCGTAGGAATAGACTTCAGGAGCTCCGTGTTCCTCTGATTCACGGCTGCTGTCAATTCAACGGAGACGTTTCGGTGCAATTACCCATCTGAAAGCACAGGTCAAGGGTCAAACGGAGACCTGAGCTGCGTTTCTGCGGCAGCGGCAGAATCTGTGGCCATTTCGAAACGTGTCCGCAAATTAAAATCAACTATGACCACCTTTCTAATGTCTAATGGAAAAAGAAGCAATACCCCCGCCACCCCCTACCATGGAATTTGACTTTTGACAATTTTTTTACGTTACCGTCAACAAAGCATTTCAATGGAATTCTACCTTCACTCCTCAAAGAAAGGGCAAATAACAGGCTCCTTCCACTATAGCATCCACGTTGGACAGGGTTAAGATGTTTAGTCGAGCACAAAGGCCTGATTTAGCGTCCCCTTAGAAAGCCGACATTAGCCGTCTTCTGAAAACCTGGACACCGGATGGGTTTGTCTGCCCAAATCGGCCTTTAGCTGCCACTTACCATTTTGCCAGGTAAACAAATCTATTCTGTCCTCGTTTTACATGCCGGCGCGGCGCCGGAAGAGCTTGCGTTACCCCTGACAACGCTGGGATGGTGCAGACGGCTGATTTTCATGCAGTGCTGTCAGTAATCTGTCTGCTTTGTAGGCTTACAGACATTATAAAAAGGAGGGGTGTAGATCGTTGGTAAGGCTTTAGACCACAGCCATTTATCTTGGTTGTCGCAAGCAAAGGCGCTTCACCAATTCCGATAAAAAATAAAAATAGCAAAAATTTGTTCTGGAACGCCTCGGTCGTTACGGATATAAAGAGTTGGCTTTTGCAGCCATGCGGTCAACTGAAGCAAACGTACGACACGTCGTATAGATAAGAGCCCAGGAAAAACGTTAAAATGTTATAGGGCTTCGGCGGGCCACCGTAAGATTTTGGCAAACCTCAGCGATGTCAAATTTACATTACATAATGTTTTTGCTCAATTTACAGCGCTTGAATATTTACAGAAGCCACTGCGTTTAGGTAACTTACTGAACAACGCATCTGCAAACATCCCTTTCTTGTATTGGAACCTGCGGCCAGGACAAATACAAGAGTTTGGAGAACATAAACAAACACAGAGGGAGAAGATCCTGAAGCGAGAATGCAGTCATTACTTCTGATGTGTCGCAGAAAATCGATCAGGAGGCGATTCAAGGCAACACACTCTTTAAAAGCCCATCGCGTCGACAAAACGGAATAACACCCTATTCATTGGCTCGCCCAGGACTCTCTTTCATGATGGGGGAAATAAGTCAACCACTACGCCCGATAATTACTGCCAGCCGCGCACCACGGTTTCTAAGGAGGTCGAAGGAGATTGGCGAAATGACACAAACCGGAAAATGACCGCGCGGCGCGACGGTGGTGGGCACAACAGAATCTCCAAACACGCAACTATCGCAGCAGGTGACCGCGCCGGGTTCCGCTCCTATCAGCTAAACACAGGAGCAAGGGGCTCCGGCGGGTATCCTATCACCAACAATGGACAACGTAGCGGGTTCGGCCTAGTTCCGCTTACTTGAGTGACCAGCGCGGTCCCCGGACCTCAAACCAGTAGAGCTTCTTCGAGATGAAACTGAACGGGCTGTTCACAGCATGAATTTACAGCAGTCATTCAATCAATAATAAAACACAAAGATTTGAGGCTCGATGCCCAGTGGATTTACCTCTGGTTGTGTGAGTTTTTATTTTTATGTTTTGTATTGGTCCACAATACGGACTATTGTTCTAAAAAGCAGAAATGTCTAACATCGAATAATTCATTTAACGCTCCTTTCATTCACTGACGATTGTCAATTTTGTTTTCTTTAAGGGAATTTCTGAAACACATTTTTTAGATGCGAGAACATAATTGCATGTTTTTGCCGAATGCGAGAGAAAAACAAGTTTGAGACTAATGTCTAACTACAACTTTGTCAATGTGCCATTAGTACTGTAGTAATCGCATGATTATTTACAAACGACCTTTGAGTTCATTTTTGATTTATTGAAAATCCACTCGGTCAACGCAGAAAAGGCCTTTGATCATTTCAACCTGACGGGACCCTTAACGCACTGGACAGTAGTGGTCTTTCAAAGCCTTTTTTTAGTCTTCAGAAGGAAATCCTCTATGTGCCACAAAATCAATACAGTCGGTTGCACTTTGAAGTTCACTACAACTAACGCGCCTAAGAGAAATGTCCCCTTCTACCGCAATTAAGAATAAACATCAATAAATGTTCAAAATTTCAATGGAAAAAACACCGGTACCTTTACGCGTTTTCCGATTATATTCTCGCCGGCGTACGTTACCTTCCAATTGCAAGCCTTCCTATTGGTTACTCTGTGACAGATTTACCAATCATGACAAACACAAAAACAGAGCTTAACAACAGATGGGCTCTTGTGCTGCGCAGTAGCACATATGGGCATCAGCTATTGGAACAGGCCTGGTGTTTCTATACATTTTGTTATTCTATCCGTTCGCCGCCGTTATCAGGCTTTTAGTGATTATGACCTCCATCCCGATCCCCTCGGCAAAGCGCTGGGTTTGGCCCGACGAAACGCTGGCAACAACTTTCGTTGATCCGGGAGTTGTCAAACGAGGGCTGCCCGGAGTGGGCCATATGCTAGGGACCCGTCAGCCTCAGAGGGGCGCGCGGGGCGCCAGCCGGCACCGTGGCAGATGGGGTGCCGAGAAAGAAGGCCGCCTTCACCCGGGGGGCGCCCATCGCCCGGGGACCAGGGATCCCGTGGAAGCAGCACCTTCAATTCCCACGCCGCTCAGGCGCTCGCACTTACACAAGCGTAAGCGTGGTAATCAACAGCGCAGTGAACGCAGGACTAGACCGAAACGTACCCATTTGGGCTGAACATCCAATAAGTTACTTTGGCGTAGCACTGGGGTGTGTGCGTTTAATGTCCTCGGCAGCATTTCTAATATTAACTATTACAAATCATTGCTGTAACTTAGCCCTAGTTTAATAATGCAAAGCGGGCCGATGATGTTTTTGGCCTAAATCTATCCCGAGAGCCATTAGCACGTATCCAGCGCAATTAATAACTGGCCAAGTACATCAATATGAATAATCAGGTTGAGCCTTGTCCTGTGATAAGTGACGCCCTTCAGTGAGGAGCCTTTGGGGAAACGCCGGCGCTCCGCTTCTCACCAGCTTTGATTCTGCGACCCAAAGCTGGAACAGGAAGAACGGGGTCCCGGGACTCGGTAGTCGGCCCGGGATAAATGCTCAGGGATGAAAATTTTGGGTGCCGCCAAAGGAGACGGCGGCTTTGCCGCACCGGTAAGACATCCACAGGTCGGTCGCAGGTCTAAAGGCAGCCGTCCAAAGAAGCTAGAGTCCGTCCCGGGGATTCACAGTGTCCTTGAAATTTCAGCTCCAGATCCCAACTAACCCAGGAAAGCAAAGCACATACACTCAGGCCTGCGGCATTACAAATAATTAGCCAGCACATACATATTCATGACAACAACGAGTCCTGTTTCGTTGCCATTGAGTACACCCTACTAAAACAAGTAGCGCCGGAGACCCAGTGACTTCAAGGAAACACCGGATGGCAACCAAGGGAGTGGACGGAATATGGTTAAAGTCATGACTCCTCAACCCATCCATCCAAAGCCCCCCTCCCTGGCTCAACACTCAAAACGCTTAACAAGAAGTTTTTTTGTCGATATATCTGTCGTGTTTCAATACCGGCGATACCTCACATGCATATTAGAAGGCGGGTCAGTGTAAGAGCATGCCACGGAGATTAAATTCCGTCCCCGTCTGGTATCGATAAATTTGTAAAAACTGTAAGCAGCAGCTGTAGCTGCGTTTGCCCTGTGGACTGTATTTAAGTCCGTGAGAATTGACTTTCAATTGACAATTCGCCAGATCCGATAATTAATACGCTCTTATGAAAGGCTAATGTATTTTGGATTGGTTTAAAAAAATAAAATGAGAATTTTGTGTGCATCAAAATACATGTTTTCTCATTACACCATTCTCGTTTAGCACCCAATTTTGTTCTTAGGGCTTTTATGTCAGTTTGACTCAACGCAGTGTTACCTCTGGGAAAATAAGGCCTACTTTACATGGGTTTTGCCAATACAAAATATCTGTATTAACTCTTTGTTGGCACAATTGGGAGAAAACATTTTTTTCGCATCCTGGATAAGGTGCACAAAAAAATAATTTCTCGAATTTCTCCAAACGAGGTTCCACTGCCATGGGAATTCTAAACAACATCTTCATTTGAGATTGTTCGCCAAATCTTTCAATTTAGCATGTCACGAAACAAACGCAAACAATGATGTCAGGGAGATGGTACACAATTGGTCACCTTTTTGTGTTTGGGGGGGGGGGGGTTTTGGCTCCTCCTAGTTTGGTTTTATAGCAGGGCTCTGGTTCAGCTGACAGCTGTTTCAGAGAGACACGCATTCCGTCCTGTTCTTTGGGTACACTTCAAGCTTACTGCATTGCCCAAACAACGGGCTTCGGTCAGTGGCCGTGGTACAAACGGCCAGTGAGTTTCGGCGAAGGGTAACTGCCAGACCGCTCCTCGCTCCCAAATAACGAGACGGCTCGCTGTAGCGGCGCCGTGCGTTCAGATTCCGGCAAACGGCGGGGCCGTCCCATAAACAATATAGTTCAACAGTGCACCCCTTCTGCATCTTTTTCCCCCCCAGATACAATCCAGAGACGGTTTGGAGTTAGCGTAGCAGGGAATGCGAGGTGGGGTAAAGGAGCAGGACTAAGGACAAGCTGTTTCACGCTCGTGTGTTTCACGCTCGTGTGTTTCACGCAGCTCCGGTGCGTAAAGCACTTCAGCGTGGCGGGAGGTACAGCGGCGTGTAATCGCGCGCGCAGCCACGATGCCCCGGAAACGCTTCCGAGTAACAGCGAAAACGTCTGGCAACGCCTGGATGTCAGCTGCAGAAATAACAACCGATGACTGACAGCTAATGCGGGCCGTCGGTACCTGCCACCGGCAGATCACGGCAAACCCATGTCGCTCTTGTCGAGAGAAAAATTCACAAGGGACTGCGTAGCATCTCCAAAGGCTTACACAGCAACGTTTTTACAAAAGGCTCTCCAAATCTGCTTCGAAAAACATCTGTCAGGGCTGGTCGCACATTCACGGCAAACCAAAGCGCAAATTATGTTTTCCGTTTGATGTACAGGCTGCAAGGACAGTGTCTTGTTGCGAGGACTTCTTTCTCTGGTGCTTGCAGAGTGTTTGGGTGACGGGATTGTTTTTGGTATGTGGTGATGGTAGACGAGAGGAAGGGGTACTATCGCCTTGCCACAACACAAATGGCTGCTTTACACTGCGAATCATCGCATCGGGATTCCACATGACGCATTCACATTTCCCCCCCGTCGTTAGTTATTAGCTTTATTTCCGCTCTGACCTCCCTTTGACCACCGCTGCAGGTACGTGCCCACAACTTACACTTAGCGCTCTATTTTGGTAATAATAGCACTGCGCCCTAGCGCGGGTGCCAGACGCCGGACAAGAAGATGCTGCGTATAGGCGCGGTAATGGGTGCGGTCAACATAATATCCAATCACAGCTGTTTTGTTTGCCTTAAGAAGCCATGCGTCTGCGACACGACAAAACTGCAGTGTTTTAATACGGCGGCGGACGAGGCATTTCGAAGGCTACGCCACGTGATTTCTGATTGGACAGGTTGCAGCTGATCCGTCAGCGCATTCCAGAAGAATAGCGGACCAATGCACCGTTCATCCCGGCCCAATGCGTAACTACCCTTTTTGAGAGCTGAGGCTAATTGTTTTAGTTTTTCGTGTATTTCTTATTTGGTTAAGACCACATAAAATTACAAACATTCATGATTAAATATGCAATATACTGTACATTCAATTGAGCCAAATCAAATTTTACATCAATAGTCACAAAAATAAAATTAAACACACAAAACAACCTGTAAAATACAATAACAATACCAGCAATAGGCTATGGGTTGATTGTGTGGTGAGAAGAAAAATACTTTTTAAAATATATGTCTATTATAAACAATATAATATAATGTAAAAAATTTGAACAGTTCAAGGGTTTGCTACTGTTCTGTAAACAGTGTGTTTTGTTAATAAACACAGCGTTTCAGATATAAATCCCTCCTACGTAGAAAAGAAAACACTGTTCAATATAAACCTTTTACTGTTTATAAATGGATCTAGGCTACTGTATGATACAGGTGGTTTTCTACATGAATACTGATGATGTTTAATCTGGTCGAAAAACTGTTGCAGTTACGTGTGTAGATAACATTGAGCGACGGCTTGGTGTTGGAGAGAGATAGCAAGTGTTTTTCTGATTTGGACCCTTTACTGAGTGAGAAACTGATTGGCTTTCTCTTTCCCCCTTTCAGAGAAACACCTCTGAATGAGGTTTCTTTTAAAACCGTCTCCTTCTGGTGATTTTCCTGACCCTGCACGTAACAGCAAGCCCTACACCCAGGGGATCTCCACCAGCGAATCGTTTTCTAATATGTTCTGCTGCGTTTCTAAACCCATGGGGGGATGGGGGTCACTGTCGGCGGGACTGGAGCCACAGCTCATCAAGGAGGGGGTGAGCGAATACTTTTGAGCTACCCTTTATATGTTGGTTAAAAGGTCCAATCGTGTCCGAGCGGAATCACCTTGGAGCCGCCCGTCTCTTACGCACACGCTAGGCTAGAGAAATGGTTCATCGCCGATTGGATGGGCGACTACATGCACCCGATGACGAAAACAAAGACATCTCTTCGACCGCTGCACCGGAGCACTTACCTTGCCTCACCGCTAGCGTGGTGGTGTAGACCAGGAACAGGAGGATGTAGTTGAGAAAGCTCTGAAAGACGGGCGTATTGGCGTGGAAGTCGTCGGCCAGGTACTTGCTGGTCAGGCCGATTCCGCAGATGAGCAGCGACAGGACCTGGCCCAGGGCCAGAGTCAACAGAAGCTCCCTGTGGTGCGAGAGGAGGGACAGGAAAGCTGTTACCGGTGCAGCTGAGGCCCGGCTACGTCCCAGCGCGTCCCGCCGCGTCCCGGCTACATCCCGGCTACATCCCAGCGCGTCCCGCCGCGGGCCGGCTACATCCCAGCACGTCCCGCCGCGGCCCCGCTACATCCCAGCACGTCCCGCCGCGGCCCCGCTACATCCCAGCGCGTCCCGCCGCGGGCCGGCTACATCCCAGCACGTCCGCCGCGGCCCCGCTACATCCCAGCACGTCCCGCCGCAGCCGGCTACTTCCCAGCGCACCCCGCCGCGGGCCGGCTACATCCCGGCTACATCCCAGCGCGTTCCGGCTACATCCCAGCACGTCCCGCCTCGCCTTCACGTTCCTGCTGGGGGGGGGGGCGTTTAAAGACAGTGTGGTGGCTGGAGGTTACCACAGTAACTGGGCATACAGAGTAACAGGTGTGTCTGTCTCACCATCAGCTTCCTGACACAGACCACCTTCTTAATGCCTATGACATTCCAGCCTCTTTCCAATGACGGTCCTGCACACACCTGCTTTGTGAAAAGGCCCATATTGAGACACGTATGAATAAATATGGGGTTTCTCCCATTGTTAGCCGTCAGACTTCCTGCGACACATCAGCAGGTGGCCGCGCCGATACGCCGTCCTCCGACAGCCATTTGAGCCTCTAGCCTGAAATGAAGCGAAATAGACCATAGAATTCCCGTCACGGCCCCCTCATCCCTTACCACAAACCAGTGAGTGAGAGTGGCAAGGTGCCATCACATTTTTTATACCCTGGGATGATGGGCGGACAGCGAGGGGCGGGGCAAGCCTCTGCAAAGAAATTAGTTGTCAATCTACCCTGTCGAGGACCAGGTGGCAGAAGGAGGCGGTTTGTGGAGAGGACAGACTTTTCCCCGAGAGAAACCTCACTCATACCAATCAGCTCCCAGATAGCCTGTTCCACACATCCACAAGAGCATTCACTTAGAGCAGAGCTAGGGTTCCACCAACACGCACGCACATCCACAAGAGCATTCACT
>JAOYSI010039462.1:17871-28577 GCA_025775065.1 Hiodon alosoides
GCCACACTGACTGCAGTTCGAGGCGCCGGGCGATCGCATCTCTCATTGTCACTGCCACACTGACTGCAGTTCGAGGCGCCGGGCGATCGCATCTCTCATTGTCACTGCACAACGTTGCAAACCAACAGCGGGACAGTACTGCAGAATGCGGAACGAAATCGATATGAATTTTAGGTACCAACGCGGAACAAATCCGTCTGATGAGGCACGTGCTTTCCCACCAATCCGCGCAGCACCTCTCATACCGGCTGCACGGCCTGCAGAGTGAAACATGACAGGTTGCAAAAGTCCTTGCTTCGGAACAGACGATCAAAACAATCACAATGTTTTGGATAAAAGAAATTAAAATAAACATTTAAATAAGGCTTAGTCGTTTAATGAAGGCAAAATGCAGTAATCGATAAGTTTAAGGTCATAACGATTAACGTAAGCGTCGATGTGTTTTCTTTTTATTCTTTAATAAGGATTCACATTAAAAAATGGCATAGCTAGAAGCGCTCGTTACACTCGAACAGACTTTGACGTTTATGACATAATTGCTACTCAAAGCAATCTTCACCTCATGCTGATGGATCTGAATGCAGATTAATGAACTTCCTGACATCAACCTTGAAAAGCAAAGTGCTGTTAGCCTGTGCAACGGCAGGTCCGGGGCGCCCAAAAGAATGAACAATGAGCCAGGGATCTTTTCCCCTGAGTAACTTTTTTCCCCTTCCCAGTTATAGTCACCGACATTCGTGCGATGGGAAACAACGCTTCCTGTGTTCAACATGCGTGCGTAGAGTACAGGAGCGGGTCGCTGTAAAGCACCGCCATGCTGACGGATAGTTAACTCTGCAATTGCTTCCCCTGCAACAGTGAGGCACTCACACAATACCCCAGCATTCATATCCGGCAGTGTGTTGGCTTACACTATATATAATTCAAGCTGAAGCGTATTGATTTGGAAGTAGGGTTCGATACGTACCAGTTAAAAATCAGTTTGAAAAATTCAGTTTCTTGCCGATTCTTGCTCAACCATGATTTAAAAAGAGGTATTCAAGCCCACTGTAATCTGCGGTAGCAAGCAAACAACAAGGCTCCAAGCAGTAACAAGCGTGAACACCAGCACGACCTCAAGTAGAAAACAAAATAGCGTTGTTTTAGTTTGAAATCGTGGCCATTGATTAAGGAGACAGATGAAAATCGCACCATGGTCTTACAGGCATTTTGAAGGCCAAATGAGCAATCAGCAAGGTCAAATGAGCCAATCAGCCCTTCGACCCAGCAGGTATTCCAGGAAAGCAGCAAAACTCCCTGTGCTGGAGTGTACCGGGAAGTAAGCTTTTACACATCTAAAGTTGCATCCATTGCTCCAAGCAGGCAGGCAAATGGAGAGCGGTCCACTAGGCACCAAACAGACGACCCATACCGGAGGCTACGTATTCCTGAACAGTAAACGGGACGTTGACAATGCAAAAGACCCTAGTTGACAGGGTCTGCCCAGAGAGATTTAACGTTCGGTTCAACATAGACCAAGATGAAAAAATTGCTCCGAAGCTCTCATGTGACAGACATCGGTATCTGTGACTGCAAAACCCAAATTCTTGTATTGGTCCTAGCAGTGAAACAGCAGCAAAATGGCGAAATATCTGTTCACTCCCGCCAGCGCTTGCCAAAGGGACCACCCCAACACGTCTTTATTCGTGTTCTGATCTGAGCCTGCGACGTGCTGTCCTGCCCCTTAGCCACTGCACCGCATGCTTTCACTTCGTGGTAAATGGTTCTGCATATTCATGCAGATCACACACTCAAGCCTTTGCTGCAATCAAATGATCGAGTCTACTGTATATCTGGGCTTTTCTGTTTTTTTTCCCCCTCTTCCTCTCTAATGCTGGTAATTACCACAAAGCAGACAGCTCCAGTGTCCACAGTCTCATCCCATTAATCTACTAAATAAACAGAGCTCTGGAATACTACAGAGATCGGCCTGTAAAAATTCCTCTCCGAGCCTTCTGCTGCAGCACAGCCAGAGAAGGGGAGCGGATACTTGTCGCCCAGTGGAGATTATGCCCCCTTTGTCTTTCTGCCATTCCAGTTCCCTCGCTGAACGTGGTTCAGCAGAAATTTCACTTCATCGGCTTATAGATACAATTTCCAACTATCCATTTCCTAAATAAATAATGTGATCCCACATTGTAATAAAAGGCACTCGTGCATACCACCTTTATAAATTATTCAGATCAGCAGCGCTGCCCCTAACTGAAATAAAGGCTGGTGAATTTTTAAAGATTCCAATATGTGAATGTGATGGTGATGGGCTTACGTACTAGCCTCCATAAAAGGGAATAATATCCAGAGGAAACGTGCGGTACGTGATGATTACGACCAGGCAGTAGCGGTGGTCGAGGGTCGCTAGGACATGGCGGACGTGGTGATTTCGGACTCTCCGCTCGGTCCCCTCGACGCACGTTCCTTCGCTTCCTTGCCTCTGTTTAATCTGCGCTAAATGCAGCATCCTCGGAGGATCGAGAGAGATGGCCAGCCTGGCCCTGTCTCCACCCGAGCCCCGCTGACCTCCCTAGCATGTGGCGCTGAGGGGCGTGGCACAGGAGAGGAAGAACAGCGGAGGAAGAGACAGGCGAGAGAGGCAGAGACAGGTGGACAACTTTCCTGTGATTTTCCATCCAACTATGGCATATCAGTTCATTTCAATATCACAACTGACTATTAGATGCATTTGAGGAACACAACAACGAGTTAAAGGTGTTGTCTGGGCCTCCAAATCCCCCAGATCTCAATCCAATCGAGCATCTGTGGGATGTGCTGGACAAACAAGTCTGATCCATGGAGGCCCCACCTCACAACTTACAGGACTTAAAGGATCTGCTGCTAACGTTTTGGTGCCAGATACCACAGCACACCTTCAGAGGTCAAGTGGAGTCCATGCCTCGACGGGTCAGGGCTGTTTTGGTGGCAAAACGGGGACCTACACAATATTAGGCAGGTGGTCATAATTATATGGCTGATCGGTGTATTTTTTCATACACGTCAGCTGACCGTTTTGACTCAACGGGCACCTAGAAGGTAGGATAAGTGGATGCTAGACTGGTGATCACTGACACCGTCACATGTTAGTGTTAGTGGGTGATGGGGGTGGTTAGTGTAGAAGGACTGCAATTGATTGGATTCGCAGAGCAAAATCACACATGCTTTCTTGACCCGATTCAAATATTGATTCTTTCAAATGTGCAGAGCAGGCAAAAGTAACCAAGCCAGAAGCATCAGCGCCTACCTGTAAATGACTGTGTTGACAAGTAATACCATTCTGATTTCCTTTAAAATACTGTCAAGACCGGCAATCGCAAAGGGCAATCTGCCTTCACCCAGGACCCACTTTCAATGTCAAGACTCAACGTAAGCAGTGAGTTCCCATAAGCCTAGTTTACACTCACCAAATGTAGCTGACCTTAGGCATACGGGGTGCCACTAGAGTATCGGCAGTAATAAGAGTCTCTTTTAATTGACTCTCATCATGCCCAGCTTTCCCAATACCAGAGGACATAAAATGCTGAGGGTGGTAACTGCTGCGGGCCGGGGGCTGGACGCGGTCAGGTCCTGCATGCCCTCTGGTACTCTGCACAGAGTTGTCATTATCAGACACAAATTGACTATGGGTCATCATGTGAAACCTCTTCACCGTGGTCTCTTCAGCCGCCACTCCGATCAGTGCCTTGGGCATGAGGAAAGGTGACACAGCTACAACACAGCTACAACACAGCTACAACACAGCTACAACACAGCTACAACACAGCTACAACAATAACAACAACAACACAACTGCTGCTGCTGTTTGCAGTGTAGAGCAGAAACAAACCACAAGCAGGGGCAATAATGTGAACCGTTCTTCCTGAATATCATGGTGACTGACAGAGAGAAGAGCAATTATGTCTGAATGAATTAGTTGCAACTGTTTTCAAAATTGCTCTTGTGCCTCAGGTTGGCCCGATATCTTACCCGTTTGGATAATTATAGATCACAGTTCGCATTGCATTAATCAAGATGGCATCTAAGAAGATTAACAGTAATTTTTATTGGCTTTATTATTGCGGTTTTAAGAAGTTAATGAAGTCTTCCGCACGTTGCTTAACCTGCGACAGTTTCTGATCATTGTTTAATACATACAGCTAATGTTTCGGCCAAATTACCTTCGTCAAACTCATACCTATACGAAAAAAAGTGAAACCGCAAGTAAAGCAATGCACAGGAGTGAATCTCATTCACAATACTCCTACACACCTGCAAGAAACCTGACCTAGATGGGTGAATGCTTATGTACTCTGAGGTTTTAAATGAACACATTTTCAGATTTGTCTGAATGAACCATACAAAAATATGAAAGGACAAGTAAGTTAGCTGAAATATTTTCTGTTGTTCATCCTGGCATCAGCCACAGCAATAAAAAAAATAAAAATAAGAAAAGGAATTTTCTTTTTCTTTTTTTTGGAGCAAAAACATATACCGGTAAAAGTTTTGCCATTTTCGTCTTTCAACACGCAGAGCACTTTATTTGTGTGATAGAACCATACCCCAGCATGACTGTCACAATAACAGCGGCACACTGCTAAAATAAGAAACATTAAAACAAGGAGCTTTAATCTGTCTCCCAGCAGAAGAATCTGTCACCATTAAAAAGGAGCCACCTGGCATCTGTCAAGACAAGCTGTTCCCCCGAGAATCGCAAATCCAGGCTTTTCTAGTTGGGCTCACAGAACCGCGCGGCAAGCAAGTTCCAATCCTGCCGTCTGAACTTTCCCCTTCGCCCTCTGTCGAGACGCTGAGGCAAAGCGACTGCAACTGAACGACCCGGCGAGCTTCCAATTATTAACTCCATATTATGCAATCGTTGATTTTACTGACGAAATTTATTTGTTTATAATTCTATCATGTAGCTAGATACGTGTGTTCAATTGTTATCACCCCTGAAGAAGGCTTATATGGCAGCAAATGATTTGCCCATGAAACAAAGGCTTTTTAAACGCTTTTATCACTTGATTACTTCGTCTGATTTGACAAAAAAACAAAACAAAACAAAAAAAGCCTAATTGAGAGGTAAGACACGTTTGGCAAACTATCTCTTGTAAGTTTTCGACTTTGTATCCACCAATTTTTCAAAGCGAACCATGTTGGGCATACTAAAGATCTCAGAAGCGCTTCCTAGCGCACACCCTCTTTTTCTTCTTCATCAAACACGACTGCAGTATTCACCAAAAGCATTTTACCATCCGTCGGCCCAGGTGATAAAAGATGCACATCGACATAGAGCAAGATCCTGCCAGACGTACGATACAAGTAAAAAGGCCTGCATCACCCCACATACCTGCACCATGTTTTTTTTTAGGAGAAACCTCAAGTCACTCATATTCCCCTCGTTGTTACTCACCCGAAATTGCTTTTAGAGATCTTCATTCGTGACAATGCTTATAGGGTCATTTGAGAACCTGCAATCCTACCGCCTACCTGCATGCATTTCGCATGGTTTTCCAGTCTCTCCTGCTGTCTCAGATGAATGAGATGACAACAGGGCAGAGGAAGGGCGGGGTTGCCGTATCAATCCTCATCCCACGTGCAGACAAGGCTGCCCTGCTTGGCTTTAGGCACCAGGGGCAGTCCATCTTCTCCGTCCCCTCGCCGGCCGCCTTGGTTTAAAAGATGTGTATTCGATCCATGGGCTGTCAGCTCTCTGAGCTATGGAGACCATCACTCATCCAGCAATGCTTTCCGGCTGGAAAAAGCTACAATCCACCAGAATACCTACAGCTGCAGTTCTTGAGATTCTGATTTCACAATAGCATTATCACCCCAGACAGTGTACACAATGACGTACTGGGCCGAAAAATAGCGAGCTCTGACGTCACACCACACCATCAACGAAAAACGTTTTTTCTTCCTGTATGCCAGAGTTAGTGGTAGTCGCAAACACCAACAATGCATGTAATTGCTTTCGTTTTGAATATTTCACAGCTTTAACAACCCAACTCTTGTCCACTTTGAAGACGGTAAATGTGCAACTGTTGCCAGAAGCTACACAGCAGTGGCGTTGGGGGGAGACAACGGCAGCAGCTGAAGATAGCGAGCGTTTGGTGGAGTCAAGCTCGGTGGTAGTAGGGTAGGGGGGCTAGAGGATGCTTTGCTGCGTCAGGACTTGGACGCCTTGTCGCCATTCAAGGAACCTGGACTTCTGCTCTGCATCAGAGAATTTCTACAGGAGAACGTAAAGCTAAAGAGCAGATGGGTCGTGCGTAAATACAATGATCCGAAACACACAAACAAATCTACGTCAAGGTACCTTTCAAAGTAAAGACCTAAATCCCGCTGAGATTTTGCAGCAAGACTTGAAATGCTATAGAACCCACAGAGTCGAAGCAGTTCTGCATAAAGGAGTGAGGGAAACTTCCTCTACAGCGCTATGAGGGACTAATAAATAACTACAGTGAGTGTCACAGTAATTTCTGATAACAGTGGTGCAACCAGTTACTGAGTCTAAATGGACGCTACACACAGGGGCATTAGATGTCGCTTTTATCTAAAGTTAGGGTTTGGTGGAAGATCTGGTAACATTTGGCGTCAATAATATGCAAAAAATTTGAATGTCAGACAGGGGGCAAACACTTTTTCACTCAATTTGAACGAGATGAAAATCTGAACGAAAACATCAAGAAACAGGTCTAAAATCATCGTATATATGTTGGGGCACGCAGCTGGGGATCACACCCTCAAGCCCTGAGGGAACTCCCTGAAGGTTCTCCGGGGCCTGAGATTGTGGCCCCCAGCTGCGTGCCACATGAGTATTCTGGCCTGGAATTCTGTCACAGTAGTCCGATATTCTAATGTATTTCGGTAGCATTACTGATTGACAGAGTGAGGTATGCGGCAGACAGTTCTGTCGGTCTACAATCCTTGCATGTACAATCTTTGTATAGATAAGACATCAATTCTTGATGTCAGCATTGCAACTTTCCTCGACAGTAAATCCCCGAATTTCAGATTTCATTTTATTCAATACAAACGTTCTATCATCTGACTTAACACTTGGTGATTGCCATTATTGTTACAATCAAATTGCCCTTATGGGCTGTTTTTTAACTGAGCATCTGTAACAAGTTACTAAGGAACTGTATTCAGAGAGAACAGAGGGTAGTGGAGCTATACAAACGGAAAGCCAAGTGGGCCATGGACCGACTGTGAAACAGCAGGATCTTTCCAGTCTTTAGCCTCAGACATGAACCCCCTTGAGGCCAAAGTAATTTTGTGCTCTAATAATAAAAGCGCAGAGACAGAGGTGTTGTGTCCTATGTGTGATCTCACCAAATCGACCACAAAATACCTCTTTGTTCCCTCCATCCCTGCATTCATGACCCTGCAAGGAGAGCTGTGGTATTTTGGGGGATTGGTTCCTCACAAATGCAGCCATTCATTAACTCTGTGTGGGGACGTCTTAATGGAACAAGTCCTTATTAAGACGGGGAGGGTGTGGAGCAGAGCCTTACAGATAGAGTGGTCTTCTCTGTCTCTCTCTAAACCGTCGCTCACACTCTCTCATACTGTTCCTTTGTGGGCTATTTTCCCACCATTTTGCCAGGAATGGCGTGGGCGCGCAGTGGGCACTCCGGAGACATTGACCTACTTCGTTAAGGCCCGACCTCATTAGCTTGAGAGAGGTGTACGGAGCCGCTCGATCCAGGAGCACTGGGGTATAAGGAAAGCTAATCAGCTGCGGATAATAGCGCAGTTTAAGTAATAGCACCACAGGCTAATCAGATGCAGAAAGTGTATCTGCATCCACCTCCTTTTGCCCTAAAGATCCTCAGCCACGCATTCTTGTCACAGCCAGATTAACCTGGAGATTCGTGGCGCACCCTGGAGACCGAGTGGGACCGCCTTGAAGCTCTGTAAGCCACACATATCAGGATGGGGGGGGGGGGGGGGCAGAGGTGGTGATGCCATTAAAAATGCCACCTCCTTAGTTAAAAAACAGCGAAGCATTTCGCCATAACACACAATACGGGAGATGACAGGCACCCACGGCAGCACGTTAGACATGATGGATCTGCACAAGATTCGCTCTGAATCGCCTTGTGCTGAGCTGTATAGATTTACAGCTTGCGATGGCAAATCATTGTTGCACACGTTCAATCAAATCATTGTTTATTTCTTTCTCAATGAAGCTCCCAGTTTAGAATATATACAAAAAAAATTTGAAATGTATTAAAGAACTAAAGTAAATATTGGGATATACCACCCAACGATTCCGTCTAAGGGCTCTCTTAGAAGTTGCATAGAGATGTTATCTGAAAAACCTCCACCTGAGTTGTGATATAGGAACATGATGACTTTAATTTATATTTCTGAAATCCAGGAAGGCCGACACTGAATGTGAATTCTGAAAGGAAACCGATCATCCCGCCCACTCCCCACCCCCACCAAGAGGCTTCCTGCCAGGGTGGTGTGGCGGAGAGGAGCAGCCCACACCCCAGGAGCGGCGTTTCCCACCCCTTCCGAGCCTCAGTGGAGGCCCAGGGAACATGCCTCCAGCTTCCGCATCAATGCCGTGATTATGTGCAGATGTCCGCCGCTCTCTGTCACTCCTCTGTAGCAGACAAGACGGAGCGTTATTTCTCCCCGCATCCACTGGCCGAACGCTGGACCCCGGCCAGCCTACATATCCGTGCTGCACCCTTCGCATTTCCCACACTCTGCCGGTCTGGAGAGCAGGCCGGTGGACCGAAACAGAGTTGCAAATTACTTGCACTTTGCCAATGCCAACACTTTGAAAAACGCATGACACTGCGTCTTTTTTTATTTAGTTTTTTTATTAGTTTATTTACGTCCTTTTTGCAGTTGGCCTGACATAATTGTCCAGCTGAATTTGCAAAGGGCAATCGCTACACTTACTCACATTCTCTGACTCGGGATACCTGGATGAAGAAATCGGGAGCAATAAAATGGCTCCTATAAACTACAACATGGCTACGCCGCATTGGCAATCGCCCCTTCTGCTGTTTTGAGCTTCAGCCTCTCCACAGTCAGCCTGCGACGTCTCTCTGTTGCAAATTCACCTGCCCAGGATATCACTGTCTGCCAAAAAAATCTCAGAGAGCCATCCAATTCCACCCTCTCACTTTTTCCCTGTATTTTCCCCCTGCCTCCTACCACCCAAGCTCATTCACATACATACCAGCGCAGCCCGCTTTCCCTACACCTCCCTTCAACCACTATCTAAAGTCCAATCCTCATCTGCTGCACCACCTACAGACCTACTCTTACCTTCTTGGTTGAAACTCCAATGGGATTTTGTCTCATCGTATTTTTTTCTTACGCTTGACTTAATGATTGTTTTATTTCCCAGCTATTCCATTGCGTTTCCTGACCACAATTTTGTATTTTTGTAACGGTCTAAGCATGGGTTCAGAACTGCCGAACTGAGTACCGTCTCCTCCCAGTTGGTAGGCTGGTAGAATTGAAGACCCTTGCTCAAATCCCGGCACGCAATACCGCAGTTGGACCGGCCCTTTTAATTAACCCCTGAGCTGTGATTACCCTATCTTTGTGCAGGAAGCCGTACTGTGAGGACACCAGGGAGGATTGTCACTCTCTAACTCACTCTAACAAGCCTTCAAACACCCTCTCTGTCGGTACAGCTTTTCTACTTCATCCCTTTTTAAAAACCTTTATTCATAAATGGGGTTCTTCCTGTAGTTTTCAGTTATCCCTGGATAAGACTAAGAATAAGCAAAGAGCTTATTTATTTAATACAGTAATTTTTTACCTTTCAAAAATAGATGGTTCTTATATGTACAAAATGGAAGGTCAGAATGACAAATTTGGTGTGAAACAGAACTAACTGCAAAAACGCCTTTGGACATTGGTTTGAATTTATCACGGAACAAAAAAAGCTACAAAATTGTTTTGGTTGACCCAGTTGGTCAACATATGAATCAGGTGCACGGTGTCAGATCCATCCATACAGTAGCAGAGCTGGTCGTACACTACCCAAAAACAATAATCATTTTTTAATAAATTTTTTATTTTTTTTTTCCACTTCCGTGTGGAACAGACATCTGCCGACAGATGTTTCAGCATGACATTGCAGCTATTTTCTTAGAACGATAATGCAGATTTTTTTGGAACACTAATGCAGAGGAGAAGTCGAGACCACATGGCACGAATCCATCCTCTCCAGGTTGAGCTCGCTCGCTTCTCAGTGAGAGGTGATCTAAAGGTCATCTCATCTAAATTAGCTTCACTTGATTAGCGTCATCTGAATTCAATTTCTCTGCTGGTATTTTACTATGCAACTACTCAGCCAACTGAAGTGTCTGTAGACCAGTTTCTTCATTGCTCCAGTCACCAGGCATATCACACTGATAGAAGCTGGTTATCACCTGACAGCACAGAAGGTCCAGAAGGTTTTTAGGCGCTATTCCACGACCCATTTTTTTTTACCAGCTTGAAAAATCTCTGTGACAGCAGCAAATTTTTGAGTATGTGTAATCAAAATCATTTTTAGCTATCTTGCATGATCTATAGAGTAGAGTCATATTTTCTATCTCGTGCTCCCCCCCCCCCCCCGCCCCGCGGGCGCGGGGGGGGGGGGGGCGGGAGGGGGGGGCGGGGCCGGAGGACGCCGGAGGGAGCGGGAGGGGGACGCGAGGGGGACGACGCGA
>JAOYSI010039473.1:0-15951 GCA_025775065.1 Hiodon alosoides
CCCCCCCCCCCCCCCCCCCCCCCCCCCCCCCCCCCCCCCCCCCCCCCCCCCCCCCCCCCCACCCCCCCCCCCCCACATAATTTTAGTACGTCATTGCTTAAAATAGCATCAAACAACTATTTTATTGAGATTTGTGTAGCCTAGAACAAAGGACATTTGTACTTGTTGTCATTTTAACAACAAAGGAGACCCTGAAAGAGGCTGTTTTTGAATTTGTCACAGGAATGTTTTTTTACTTTGTTGTATATAATGACTGTCTTACATAATATGCAAATATTAAATAATAACATGTAAACTTCAACGCAACCACACAAATAGTGTCGAGAGGACACATTTCTGACAAGGAAATTTACATCACAATTCCAGTTTTACTTGTCTTCCTTTTCTACTTTTAGTTCTGCGGTTCCTATGACTTAATGAGATTGTTGCACAATTTCACACAGTTTCGTACAGTTTCCCACAGTTTCCTGACTGGATAACCTTCCGCTTATCACATTGTGACTATCACTGATCCCACATTTTGTCATTGCACTCGATCACTGCCCTGGGCCCGTTCGAAACCTCTTTGACAAGCAGGGCGTCATTCTGCAGCCCTAGTCATGTGGACGGTACCCTGCTGGTTCTTACAGCTTCAATATCCACCTATAAAGTGATTCCTTGCAGATTTTGTCATATTTATTATTTTTTTATTATGTAAAAATCACTACACTGCTAAAGACAAAGCAAAATCCCACAATATTTCCAAAACACTTGACTTGGTATTTTTCAATCAGAGCGAAACCATTCCCAGAACAACGTCCTTGAGTTCAACCACTCTAGAAGCTGAGGTGCTTCAACCTCTGAAAAAAATTGTTTTGTGCTATGGCATTAAAAAAAAAAAAAAATCTACTACCTTTGCTCGTCTGAACACAACCATATCTTAATCAATGCTGCCAAGGAGCAATGTTTCATACATACAATGTTTCACACATAAAGTGCTTCTCGGGGTAAGTTTCCCCTGCTTGTCCTTTAAGTTCTGAGATCCATGTATAAGCTGACCGCAAGCTTCATGACCTGAGGAAGGAGGGTGTGTGATGGTGACGCAGTCGGCTGGGGGCAAGGTCATAACCTTAAAACTGTTATAACATGTTTCAGTCACTGGGAAGCAGCTGTTTAACTAAGCAGGTCATCTGGCACAAGAAGAGACGTCAAAAATAAGAGAGAAAATATCTTAATAGTCAAAACAACACACAGATCTTATACCCTGCAAACAGCATATGGAATGTTCAAATTAGACCATCATTCATTAATAAAGAAGAGAAATAGTCGCCCCGCTTATTAAAATGCCAGTTGGTAATGCTGATGATTAATTAATTATTATCTTTTCAATATTTATCCAATATTTCTATTCTGTGGTAGAAGCTTGTGGATTATATTATGGTGTAAAATTAGCCTCCACCTCTGACAAAGTGCCCTACCATTCCGGATTCATTTGTTCTGGAGGCCCAGCAAACAGGGAACCAATCGACCCAATGAACATTCACCTCTGAAATCACTCAGCATGGCTGATTCATGGATAATGAGCCCCTTAAAGTTATATAACTGGCTGGCAGGAGGGGAAGAGCATGGGAATTGTTAAATAGAGTGTCACACAGATAATTACGCAGTTTATAAGATTACCTTTAACATTTGCATTCTATTTTAAACTGTTTAAAAAATATAAAATGACATATAGCAACTGAAATATGTTTGAAAAAATTGAACAATTGACAAAAACATGAATTTAAGAAAGCACATTTTTTATTATACAGTAAATTATAACTTTTTACTAAGGCACAGAATATTACTATTTATTACTAGTATGCACCTTATAGTAATATAAGACCAGATTCTCCCATCTCAAGGATATTACTTAGCACTTTCCTGGGCAGCGTTTTTTCCATTATTTATAGTTATAGCCAGGCAAAAGTCTGCAAGTTTCCACTGCATCACACCCGATTGCACGCTCAAAATCCCACGGCCATGGCGACGGTCTTTCCATTTCCCAGATGAACAGACGGATGGACAACAGCGCAATAAAGTTGCAACTCTCTGTTTCCCAGCGAACCAAGCTAAGAATAATATATATCGCATTGTATTTAATTTAGTATAGAATTTGAACTAGTTCTAGAAAATCAGCACTTTGTTAGAATACGGGGCAGCAGTATGGACTAGTGATTAAAGAACCAGACGAAAGACTGCAATCCCAGCTGGCATTGCACCCGTACAATGTGGGTGCTGTGTTAAAAAACGTCTTTGTTATAAAACAGTAAACATTCAGACAGGACTCATTGTGCAAATCAAACAGTTTTTGTTAGTTTTTTTGTAACCTTTTACAGACCCCGTCTCTGACTTTGGAGTGTATCCTCTTTACCTCCTTAGATGAACCTACAGTATGCCCTGAGGAAGTAACCTTGTCCGTGAACAAAAAGCGCAAAGAGCACAAACAGAACGTCACTGAAGGGTAAGGGATTCTTTACAGCTCGGAGATGTGTAAGTAAGCAGGGCTAAGGAGAGTTATCTAACCGACCAGCCCAAGGTGAGGTCGAGAAGGAGACAAGTTTCCCCTTGTATAGCACAAATAGCACACAGAGGGCAAGGACAAGAGTGCTGCTCTATCAAGGAGAGAAACTAAAGCTTTGAACCAGGAATGGATGATAATTTTTTTTTTAACTGGCACTTTGGTCTGGCTTCGGTTTAATTTTCTGTTCTTTTCCTTTCTTCATTGCCCACTCCCCTGTAATCAATGCTTATTTCCGGGTGGCAGTGAAGCACGGTGTCACACCTGGCCGATGATATCTTGTGAAATGAGTTTACTTGTGGTTTAGGATGGAAATGATGACGCCTCTTTAATCAGCTCGCTCAATGTATCCAAAAGCTCTATTGTACTGCATTTCAGAATGGGGGGTGGGGGGGGGGGGGGGTTGCAGAAGAAAGGAGAGGATGCAGAGCCTACTGGAATTTCTAACTCACAATTATAAACGTTGCCAATGTCCCTGCTGATATCTGACAATGTATTGCAAGTCTGGAATGAACCAAGGTTTTGCCATCTTGACAGCTTTTCTCTTGAGAATCCAACTAGTTAATCAAAAAAAATGCTGATGTCATGAAGCAGTGGAAGTTTACCAGAGCGTGTTCGCCACGACTGAATAGACAAACTATTAGAGGTGGTACATTTATACACCTTACCCTTTCCCTTTTTGAGCACACACACACACCGCACACTTGAGATCCAAGACTGGCAAAAATTGCACATTTCGTCAATATCCCACGACAGCTTTTTTTCACATGAAGATAAATACGAAGGCTCTGACTGAACGCTCTGCTGGGTAATGATTGCAGTGACCCGGAGAGACAGCTGGGCCTTGATTCCCCTGCTCCAGGATCTAATACAGATTATACAGTGTTCAGCACCCCCAGTCAGTTGTCTAACCGTCTGCCTATTTTATTTATGCTTTTTACAGACCCCGGTGTGTTCACACTGCTTTTTAGAGCATTTTGAGGTAGGTAAAGTTAGCTGACCTGTGGTGTATGTAAACAATAACATACACAGTTATAATTATATTGTTATAAACACAAGAATGAGGAAAAGAAGGATTAATTCACACTTGCCCAGTTACAAATAATTAATTATATTTTTGGCACCACTCACTCTTTACTGCAGTGCTACCATTTGGAAACATACCATTTTTATTCAGCTTAAATTCAAAAACCCCAATTATAGTTGTATAATTCGGATAGTTCAGAGTTAACAGACACAGTCAGCAGAGACCGGTATGAAGGTTACGTACCTATATAAATATGTAATATGTTCTTTTTTTACTGTAATTATTGTAATTGTGACACCAGGAGAGTGCGGTGGTGTATGGTTTGAATAGCCCGCATGGGTTGGGGTGGGTTAAACGTTGGCAGCACATGACCGTCATGCTACACATACGGTCATGCTACAGCATAAATCATGTGCTGTAAATCAGCTTATTTAGTGTGGCGGTAAATATAGAACCATTAGCTGAAATTTAATTTATACAGTCCCCTGGGCGTGTTGTTATGTGCAGCGCCACGAAAATCACCAATCAGAGACAGTTTTTCTTTAAATCTTGCAGTGGACAACACAGTGGTGATTAACTTATGTTTTTCATCATTAATTATCATTTTGCATTGCTATGTAATAGTTTATTGAATCAAGAGGAATTTGAGGCAGTTTGCCAACTCAAGGGTTAAATTAGTATTTTCATTTGTTTCCTTTTTTGCATGGTGTTTCTTGCAGTTGTACCTTCGGAAATCCGAATTCCACCCCACGGGTTCTTTGTGCCCACGTGGCCGATGGATCTCATCTTTCTTCATTTTTAATACCACGGCGCAAACCTCGTCCGATCTTTGGAGGAGCCCATACACTCTCTGTCGCTGGGTGGCAGACCACTAAGCAGCTGGCGAGCAGCCATCTAACCTTTACAGCGGAGCTCTTGGCGCACACCGAGATTCCTCTTTTGGAACTCATGTGTCATGATCACCTAGAGGACAGTGCCGTACAGCTGGGTCACGACTGACCTTTGCGAGTGTAAGCAGCTCAGGCGGTCCCTATCTGTGCTGGCATGCACCCCGTTTCTGAGTATTATTGCTTCTGATTACCAGCGGCTGAAAGAAAGTCCTCCTTGAGGCAGCAAGGATTTACAGCCAGAAACCGGAAAAAATAAAAAAATAAACCTTGATACTGGACGTGTTTATGAGTGGATTAATTCACAGAAACTCTAGGGCATGAGATTCAAACGAGTCTCTTAAAAGAGCTATTTGCCTTGCACTGTGACTGTCTCTGAACGCTTCTGATAAAATGCAGTACCATTTAGTAATTGTAATAAATCACAGCAGAAAAACTAGCCCCAGCAATACACTAGGCTGTTTATTAACAAACTGCTGTAATTGTTTTAAAGGCATTTTGAATATAAACAGTATGCTTAACATTGCCCCAGTGGATGAAATTGAGTTTTTGTTTGCCAGACTCCTGCATGCTAAGTGCTAAGCTGACCTACTTGTAAACACCAATTATTTTACAAACTTTGTTCGATCCCAACTCTCCAAGGGTGCACCAGCTAAGTCAATGAAGATAAATGCTGACGCTACTTATTTTGGGTCTAGTGCGCAGTGGTTAGACTTTTTTCAGCACAGAGAAACCTTTCACATTCAACAACTGCTGACAGCGGAGTATCAACTGCTTTTTAAAAGTTTGAGCGCATTTCTGGACGCTACGTAGAGAAGTCGAAATAACTGCGTCTGTAAATGCCAGTACTCTGATTCAATTTTATTAGATGTTGCAGTGGCGGCCGGTCAGCTAGAAAAATGATTTGTTATTAAATGATAATTTACCTTTAAGCTGATGACAGTCTACATCACTTATTTATTCAAAATTGTTATTTAATCAATAATCATAATGTCAGTTTCAACTGTGTGACATTACATTGGTTTTCAATCGCTTCTCTGTTTATTTGAATACACACTGCGGCTGATAATATGGGCCTGCACTTCAAAACTTTAATGGCAGAGTCACAGGTGTTTGCGTTTCTGAAAATTGAATGTACTTGCCTCCTCTATTTTTAGAGGTGCTGTATCACTGAAGACAAGATTTGCATGAACAAAGGTGCCGGGTCTCAGATTCGCCTGGCTCTCTTTTTGATCATAGGTTCTCAGACTCGACGGGGCCCGGCCAAATTTAATCCCGGGTGTTTCTGCTAGATGTGTGGATTTGTGCGTATATGCGAGAGTTGGGGTGGGTTTTCAAATAAAAGTAAAGGCCAATAAAAAAACAGGAACCAAAACCATGGCAACTAAAAGAAGGCCTCGTGAGTGACTGAATGATTAAATGAATGAAAAAATAGGGCAGTTTGTGTAAGACAGCATATATGAGTTAGTGGATTTCTCAACAGCAGAATACAAGCATGCCGGTTTTTTTTTAACTGAAAGCAGGATTTGAATTTCAAATATCATTGTTGGCATTGCTTCATATGTCATTATAAAAAAAAAAATTCCACAGGGCAAAATAAGAGACTTCTTTCACATGGGATCACAGCAGGTGAGAGCGTGAAAAAACTTCTCCATGGGGAAAAGACACAACTATGAGAGGTGCATTTCCTTAGCTATTCATTTCACTGGAGTGCTGCTCCATAAACTGGTTCCTCACAGAGACCTTGCAGTCCTTCTCCCTGGAAACATAACCGCTGACTCCATGTGCTCCTCAGGGGAGCTTCAGGAGGATCTCAGTAAACATACACACCCTGCTCCAGTTTAGCAGGATAAGCCTTAAATTGCCCCATTACCTCTGCTGTTAATTGGTTTCAAACGGTTTTGCAGATGATTTTTGTCACTTCGAATATCCTAAAAAACTCCAATATTTCTAAGAAACTCCGCGGGTGAGAAATGCATTAATGAAATGTACTCACCAAGCCCTAAACACGAAACCCGCAGTCCCGATTTCCCCAGGTTCCTGTGGAGGAAAGAAATCATCAAATTTATAGAACATTTTTCTTTCGTGTGGTTTTATATGTCGCAAGCACATATGCGTTGAAGGCTCTCTGGATAGCAGATTCTGTAAGAATATGAAGCATTTGCTTTGTGTGAAATACTTGTATATATGTTAAGCTACAACATGTGAAATGCTACAACTCGTTCCATACCCCACAGTACTTTTCATATTCTCAGATTGGAAGGCAGGATTGACAGGCATTCTGAACCATTTCTGAAGCAGGTGCCAGATTTATAAAATTCCTTAAATGAGACCACACTCATGTGCATATTGGGGGCCATTTCGACTAACTTGAGTGTGATTCTCTCAACAAGATCAGGCACCCACAATTTAAGTTATAAAAATACATACAACTGTCAGCAGAGGTTCCAGGATTATTTTTATTGTTAAGTTGACAAGGCTGTGAATGTTCATCAGTAGAATGAGCAATATTTTTGTTCATATAGTTCCATTTAACTTCTGCCACGTATTGACTCAGGGGGGTGAATACTTATGTAACCAACAAATGTCTGTTTTTTTTTCTTCTTTTAATTAACTTTTGTGTCACAATAAAACATATTTTGTCCCTTCAAAATGTTAGGTATGTTGTGTAAAACAAACGGTAAAAAATCCTAATAAAATACAATGGAATTCCAGTTGTAAGACTACAAAACGTCCAAGTGGGGTGAATACTTATGCAAGGCACTGCATAACAATACCTATGCATCTCATCATAACCACCACAGATGCTTTTCATGCCATCAATCAGGACAAAAAGAACAATAAATGTCCTCCACACATGGTTATTGGCACAAAACAAATTTGTGAAGGCGATATTGAAAAGCTTTGCGATGGACGACACTCCTCAGTTTTCTGCCATTAACCAACAGCCACAAAAGCAGCCTCCATGGGTTATCTGTCACCTCAATGCATGCATGAGGTGCTGAAAACTACAACAACAGAAGCTCTTTCGTTCAAAGAGAAACGTTGAAATGAAAACAAATGTAGAGGGAGCACCAATGTTAACGGAGCGAAGCGACCGCAGGAAAATCTCTGGCGGCATTGTTGTGACTGCTGCGTTGGAAGTGTGACTAGAATAAACACCAGGTAATTAGTCCAGGGAGAATATTCCTCAGGTGCATTTGTTTGTGTATGTGTGAGTGTGTGTAAGTGTGTTAGTGTGCGTGTGCGAGTGTGTGTGTGTGTGTGTGTGTGTGTGTGTGTGTGTGTGTGTGTTAGGAGAAATTTGCAATCTCCAATGACAGCAAAGCTATGTAATTAAAAATATCATTAATAAGTGCACTAGACACATCTGCAGTCCAAGAGCTCTCCCCAAGTCACCAAAGACAAGTCAAGGCAGGTGTAGCTGCAGGAGTCAGCTAATGATACAAGCAAGAAGGAGCTCAGATATTGATCCTTCAGAAAAGCAACCAAGAACCTTCTCGAAACGAGCCAATGGCGCTTCCTGTTTCGCATTGTGCCTTATGGCTGTGAAGTCCACCAACTGGAACCCTCAGAGAGTGGAGCGGACAGCCACACAGGTTACTAGTTCAGGGGTTAGCAACTATGATCCTCGAGAGCCCAAGGGCCTGCAGGTTTCCATCCTTCAAATATTCAACATATAGTGATAAGTGATAGAGTCAAGATGATGTGCACGAGAGTGAACCAAGTTTGTCTGTATCTACTGCATTCCAGCTGCAACAGTGAGTGAATGTCTTTGTTTAATTACATTTACCGGCATGCACATAGGTCTCCACAGTGAAATACTTAGTCCAATAAATGTAATTATACACAAAGATCAGACTTCAAATTATTAACCCGGTTTTCACATCTATTTAAATGCGCTATTTAATTTACTTTGCTATTTATGATCACTCTGAATCTACTCTCAAACATCATTGTTTTTTTGTTTTCCAGCAAATGCTGTGTTCAGGGACTGTTGGCCTCAGTGTTGATTTAGGGCACTTTCCATCTGCTTTCTTGTAGCCCTTTGGCATAATGTAGGCCCTTATCTTATCTTTCTTTGGGCCCTTTTTTCAGTTGGGATGCCTATAAGTTTAGTGCTTGTGGTACGCATTAGGACTCCTTTTACTGCTGTGTTTCCATAGTAGTTGGTTAATTAGACCAGTGGTTCTTAATCCTAGTCCTGGGGACCTCTGTCCTGCAGGTTTTTCCAATGGTTTAAACCCAAAGGTTCTCAATCCTGGTCATTGGGACCCACTTGCCCTGCTGGATTTTGTTCCAAATGAGTTCAGTTGAACATTAAACCATTGGACCTTGTAGTGAAGGGCTAACCTTTCACATTAATTGGCATGTGCCCCTAGAAGCCTTAACAGGCTTGACAGGCCTAGTATCCTTTGTACAGTGCTACAGTAGCTAATTGACAGCAGTATGTCCCCAATAATTGCTAATCGTTAGCCTGAACACATTCCAGAAGCTGGCTCCAGCTTAGTGACATCAGCTCCATTTCCTCCTAGCAACGCCATTTTGTATTTACCTATAAGTGTTCCCTCAGGTGGCAGTGGTGGCCATTTTTCAGTTTTCTTTTGGTCTTTGTGTTTTCTTTTTGTTTTCCACTCCGGTTGATTATTGTGTTATTGATTTATTGGTATGCATATACACTACCGTTCAAAAGTTTGGAGTTACTAAGAAATTTCCTTGTTTTTGAAAGCAAAGCAAATTTTTTGTCCATTAAAATAACATCAAATTGATCAGAAATACAGTGTAGATATTGTTAATGCTGTAAATTACTATTGTAGCTGGAAACGGCTGATTTTTAATGGAATATCTACATAGGCGTACAGAGGCCCATTATCAGCAATCATCAGTTCTGTGTTCCAATGGCACATGGTATTTGCTAATCCAAGTTTATCATTTTAAAAGGCTAATCCTTAGAAAACCCTCTTGCAATTATGTTAGCACAGCTAATACAGTTAGTATTGGTCCTCCAGCTCAGTTGTGCACCGGGGCCTCCCACTCCTCTCTCTAATTTGGTTAGAGCCAGTTTGCACTGTTCTGTGAAGGGAGTTGTACACAACGTTGTACGAGATCTTCGGTTTCTTGGCAATGTCTCGCATGTATTAGCCTTCATTTCTCAGAACAAGAATAGACTGAGGAATGATAGACTTCTGGTTGTTTTGAGCCTGTAATCAAACCCACAATTGCTGATGCTCCGGATACTCAACTAGTCTAAAGAAGGCCAGTTTTATTGTTTCTTTATTAAGCACAACAGTTTTCAGCTGTGCTAAAATAATTGCAAAGGGGTTTTCTAATGAACAATTATTTTACTTTCCTGCTAGTAGAATCAATGTGGGAAGTTTATTGAAAAAAATTCAGGGTTATTGACAAAATAAATAGCAATGAACCCTTTAGCCACAAGATAAATATAACATTTGAGAAATGTATTTTTTCTGGAACTATATTTCATTTTACACTGGTACTTAGCACCGGAGCATGGTTTCATTTCCATTGCAGTTACACTGTCCATCCTATTCAGGAGAAAGAGCGGTGTATCTGTGACCACAAATGCTACTGTTGCGTGATCGCAAAACCTTTAAGCCATAAAACTGCAGACGTTTGCTAACAGTTCATGCCGATGCAGTTTGAATAGGATTAACATATTATTTAAATGCCAGACAAATATGACTGTTATGCAAATTAAACTTAAACATTTGAACCATTAACTTATAGCTAATTGTCTCCAATGCATTCATTCTCTTCAGTCACTAAATAATGATGTGTGATTACAAGGGGGATTTTATTGCTATTTTTCTTTTAAATGTTGATTAAGAACTTTAAAGTTTAGACTCCTAGAGTCACTCAAGCATGTTCCTGAGAATTGGGAACACGGTTGTGCAGAGTCAGGGCACTGAGTATTGATGAGACTGAATGGAACTGGTGCAGGCTATTTCAAAAGGCATCCAGCAGCTGCAGAAACTCCAGTCCCATGAGAACTGTCACGTGTGCGCGAACAGCCTGCGTGCACCTCTCTCAGCAGCTTTACTGCAGGCCAAAATAAGTTAAAGAGTAGGACAGAGCAGCGAAAGTCAGGTCATGTTTACTGTGGTCTAGAAAGAGCAAGGTTCTTACAAGTATGCATTTATGAATGGAAAACATAACCACCTATGTTTTCTTCCCCCGCCACACAGAAATATATGCGAGCGCAAATCAAAAGGAAGAAGAAAAGTAGTACATTTCTGTATGATACAAAAAAAAATAAACACCTAAATATCAAGGCTTCAGTCAGTGCAATAGGAGCGCTATCGACTGCTTTATAGAAATGCTCTTTAAATTGTTTGGTATGCTAAGCATCCATCACCCCACACCTTTGCCATCATTACAACCGTAATGACCGTAATACCCAAGCAATCTTAAAGGCATCATTCTTCACACATTTCCCTAATGATCAATTCCGCCCTATTCAAGGTCCTGGGCTGCAGCCAAGGGCAAGTTTTCATTAAAGTCTAATTCCCACATATTTCACTTTCTTTAGCGAGAGAGTGAAAAGAGACTAAACACCGCAGCACATGGAGGTCCATGCTATTTATGTCATTCTTTCAATGGCCTTTGCTAAAAGGAAATTCCGCCATTTTCGGATTGATATCTTTTAATGACATTACCTATTGTCAGGGTCTTTAGAGATAAAATGTGTCTCTAGACCCAATATTTTGCAGCAGTAAGAATAAAAATGAGCCAAAATGAAATCCCTCCTGACATTTTTCATGTAATCTATACAGCGTCGAACATTTATAGTCTGTGTATAGCGTAGTACAGTGGCCTCTCAACAACCACAGTTTTGTCAACAATTATTTTGAATATTTGAAGTTAATATATTAACATATGGTCTCAGTTTAAATTGTGTGGTACTGCACTAAAGATTAAGTGCAATGTCAGAGCAGGAAGCAGACCATTCTTGCTAATGGCCAAAGTGAAGGGTTTGTAAGCAGCTATTTCATGTTAACGAGTCTACTGAATATGATTCTTGTACAAATATGAAAGCTTTACTGTTTTTTTTTCCTTCTCAAGGTTAATAAACTGAATGTTTGTTGTTATGTAATTGTGTATGGGGAAGGTTTGGAGGGACAGGCAGCAAATTAGAAGGAGCCAGGGAAAGTAACATAAGAGGTTTTTAATAGGACTTATCCGGAAGGAGATAGGGCTGACAGCGTTAATACCCTGTAGATACGGTGGCTCATATCAGTCAGATGTTTAAATTATTTTAAATGATCAATTAGTTTCTCAACGTGACGAATCTAAGGAAGAAAGTTACCGGAAAGCAGATGACTTTGTGATCAACTTAACAGCTTAACATTTTTTACATACAGTACTCAAGATTTTTTTTAATCTTCTGCATTAGTGTGTCAGTAGAATCATTGTTTTTTTTTTTTGTCCAAACATTGATTTTCTGAAAGAAGAACAAGGAATTCTACCACAGATGGTATGGTCTCCACAGAGTCCTGATCTCAACATCATCGAGGCTGTCTGTGATTACCTGGACAGACAGAAGCAAGGCAGAGAGCCAAAGTCTGTAGAAGTACTGTGGCAAGTTCTCCAAGATGCTCGGAACAATCTACCTGCTGATTGTCTATTAAAACTGCACAACAGTGTATCTAAGAGAATTTATGCAGTTTTAAAGGCAAAGGGTGCTCCCAACAAATATTCCCTCCCATTTTTATTTTTATTTATCTGTAAGTTTATATTATTTATTTTATATTAAGAAACTTTACATTTCATTATTTTTAAAAGCATCTTCACTTTACAGAATTTTATTTTACATGTGCCAGTTTTATCATGAGGACGAGGATTCCTCAGAACTTCTTATGCAAACACGACTGTCGAGCTGCTTTTCTGTTCACTTGTCTGGCCCCTTGCTGACGCTTTTGGAATAAGCCTCATCCAGTACAAGGGCCTTATAAAGTCCTTTATTAAGTGGGGATATTGTGGGAAGGCCTAGAATTCTGAATCACTGCAAAGTCTGTCTTTTCTACAGTACTACCGGTAGCCATAGTGTTGTTTATTGGGGGGTTTGCGGTCCCATGTGAATGGCTGCAGGATTTTTAAAACAGTGGCTAGGGGGCACATTAACTGTAGCATCAACAGGGACAATTCTCCTTTTAATATAGAGTAGTACTTACAGTAACACACAGATGAACACTTCCATGTTATTTGCACAGTTACGTAATGAAAATATTTATTTACAGCCAAAGGGTTTGTTTGCAGGGATTTTCATGTTAACGAGAATACCGTGACAAAACATCACAACATATTTTTTAACAGAAAATATTCAGGGGCTAAATGGGTTATTTAATTTTTTTTTTTTTTGACCGCAGGCTTCTGTATAATCACACTTTACTTTATTGAAATGTCACTTTTTCTACAAAAACAATCAGACAGAGAGTAATTTCCATATGCCCATTGACTGTGTGAATGCGGCCAGTTGTGGAACATCAAAACGGAAGCCAAACCTGAGTCCCAGCTAAAGTAGGTTACGGTGTTAATTACTGAATTTCCATTGGGATGTACTGCGTACAACTGCCCTTCCTTATGAAGCAACTGAAATAAATAATGGATACAATTACACTCTATCTCCATCTCTCTCTCTGTGCACCATTAATAAGCTTAAATAAAATATGCAGTTGATTTATCAACATTGTCAAAATTCAATTGAAAACTCAATAATAGGGTTCCGCCACCGGAAAGAAATTCAAAGGACCGCTGGGTGTATTAAAACAATCTTTAATCGAATATTTGTTTAGGAAAAATCTTCCAATATACTCTGTATGTGAAAGAATATTGGAGTTCAGCTAGGAAGACTGTAATTGCACCATAGTACTACAATGTCCCACCAGCCAATGGTCTTTTAAAATAAAAAATTGGGTTGGGTTACTCTTTGTGTTCATGATGTTCATCAAATCCCCATCGTTTTCTTCCTTCTTCCGCGCTCTCGTCAACAGTGCAAATGAACACTCACAAAACGATCGGCTTGACCGCATTACTTCGTGCAAACTGCATGTAGTCCCTGGAGGATGTATCAATGCAAATTGATGACAGAGACGCAAGTTAATTATGCAGTGCACTGAGAGGGGAGTGTGAATTCTACTACAGAGCTTCAGAGAAGCGTTTAAGACAGATTTCATGCACGCTGAACTACTGTTCCACCCCCTCTCAACCTTTCCGTTGCCTCCATTCCATGACTAACACCCAGCTGTTGCTAGGGGTCTCAGCAAATGGTGTAGGATGGCTTATTTATGTATTATTCCAACCACATCAATCCACGTAAGGATAGAGTTCTGAAGTAGATGGTCTTTCTGTATAGCATAATGGCCGGAAGTCCGTTTAAACAGGAATACCGTACAGTGAGTAGGACTGACTCTCTACACAAAGCACAAACCAGTCCACATGTCCCAGGAGAGGACTGAGACATGCAATTGACTGTGCCATTATCGGTGAAGCAAAACTACTCGTGTCTCACCCCGGGGGAGTATCTAGCTTTTTTCAACAGTGATCGAGCCTGACATATGGTGTCAGTAAACATGAACTACAAGGATTTCATTTAATCGGGAGCGTTAGTGAGGGCTGGAGCATCAATCTGAGTCCCTCACTCTATTCCGTCCATTCTGTTACACGCTAAAAGAAGCTCGGGCTGCTGCATGCTGCCATCAACACAGAAGAGTGAAACTAGACAATAGAAATAAGAGTTTAAGTGACATAAATTTGATTAGTCTTAGAGTTAATAAAATATCCCAGAAGATGTAGGTGGACGAGTGCTTTTAATCTGTTTAAAAATCACAAATATCATGGACACCAGGTAACTAACGGTAACTAATGGTAACAAATAATTTAATATTAATATATATAATTTATGATATTATTATATTATAATATTATTTACGGTTTTTCAAATGACTCAAAAATATGGGGATATTCATTATTTTGTTCTGAATGTGGGGTTAATATGTATTATTTACATAAACGTGGAGAAAATGTATTTGGAACTGCTTGATATCCTACATATATCTGTTGGAGATATGGAAGGGCCTTCTAGGCAGATGTGGTATTCAAGTCACTGCCTCAGTATTTAATATGATTTTATTACTACAGCTTAGGTAAAACCATTTTAGTCTTCCTATACTGTAATTTCTTTTGCAATAACCAAGTGAAAAGCGGTATGTGCCCTTTCCACCTTCTCAGATGTGTAAATGTACCATTTACTCTTAAATCCATATAAACCTAACACATTAAAACCATTTGCTCTTTAGTGTGTATCCAGATAATCCGATGCCTCAAACAAAAAGATAATGCATTCTTCTTTGTGTGTGGAGTGGGGGAAAAGAGCATACATCAATGAAAAAAATAAAACTGTAATCCCCCACAGCCTAGAAACCGCGCACACAGAAATGATGGAATAAATGGCATCATATATATATATGATCATATAAAATTTTGAATGGAACTTTAGATTTCTAAGGCCACACAAATCAATATAATTTACAAAGCACGTACAAAGGGGAACAAAGCATTGCAATAAAGGCAAAACAAAACAAAAAAAATAACAATAATAAGAATTATTGGAGAAAGAATTGTGTAGTTTTGTCATATAGGACAAATCTCTAATCTCTGACTAAATCTCACCTAATAGTACACTGGTGAGCCTAACGCAAATCATCACAAAAAAGATGATTAAACACAACATAAAAATGCACCTTTCCCTATTTTAAAAAGTTTGCCTTTAAATAGGGCCTACACTCACAAAATAGTTGAAAGCAAATTTTGAAAGCATTGAACAATACATTTTTTTAGAAGACTAAAGCAAATCCTCATGATTTAACCATTCAAGCTACAGTAATAGCGTAACTGTTGATTGGAGTGACTGATAGCTGCTATTGAACTGCCAGAGAAAGCCTTTAATAACTGCGCTCCATGGCGGCTCAAGTCATTAGAAGGGTGACTTCTCTGCAGGTTTAATTAGTGGAACAGCCAAGTTAAATTTGAGAACTGTTTACTTACTGTGTACACCTGGGGTTTCACTAAAGGTTTGAGCCAAAAGGAAAATGAGGGAAGCAAAGCGAGGATGGGTGGTTTAAAGGGAGAACAGTAAAGTAAAGTGTGGAGCATAAGGGAGATGTGTAAAGGACATAGCAAAGCATAAGGGAGAAGAGTAAAGGACAGAGCAAAGCATAAGGGAGAAGAGTAAAGGACAGAGCAAAGCATGAAGGAGAAGAGTAAATGTAGAACATAAGGGGGGAGTAAAGGACAGAGCAAAGCATGAAGGAGAAGAGTAAAGGACAGAGCAAAGCATAAGGGAGAAGAGTAAAGGACAGAGCAAGGCATGAAGAAGAAGAGTAAATGTAGAACATAAGGGGAGAGTAAAGGACAGAGCAAAGCATGAAGGAGAAGAGTAAAGGACAGAGCAAAGCATAAGGGAGAAGAGTAAAGGACAG
>JAOYSI010039473.1:16051-28574 GCA_025775065.1 Hiodon alosoides
AGCAAAGCATAGGGGAGAAGAGTAAAGGACAGAGCAAAACATAAAGGAGAGAAGATTAAAGGACAGAGCAAAGCATGAAGGAGAAGAGTAAAAGGGAGGAGCAAAGCCTAAGGAAGAAGAGTAAAGGACAGAGCAAATCATAGGAGAGTAGAGTAAAGGGGAGGAGCAAAGCATACGGGAGAAGAGTAAATGTAGAACATAAGGGGAGAGTAAAGAACAGAGCAAAGCATAAGGGAGAACAGTAAAGGACAGATTAAAGCATAGGGGATAAGATTAAAGTATTGGAGAAGAAGAGTAATGTTGACTGAAACATATGTGGGTCACCACCTAAATCTGTGGTGGGGTGCACTTTCTCCATTAGAGGGTTTTCAGGGTGAAATAAGTTGCTCCAGTCAACCGTGTGAGTCATTGCATTTCAGTCTGAGCCGGGTACTCGGCCGCTGTTGAAATACACCGAAACAATGAAATAGAGTAGAGAGTGACAAAACCACTCAGAGTTCTAGTGGAACACAAATCTAAGATAGAAGCTAGAGTCTCTTAATCAAAGAGTGGTTTTAACCTCTGCCTTGGGCGCGCTGGAGAGGAGTGGCTGCTGAGGTCTTCTGGAAGCTTCGGACAGGCAGATAGGAGCCTTCTCCCATAACTTCCCTCAAACTAGAAATATTTGTCAAAGTACACATTTTGATGTGACTGCTATACATCCAAAAAAATTCAAGCAATTTAAAGATTATTTGAAGAAGCCTCATGCCTTTACCTCATGGAACCATGCACACCTAAACAGAGCAACAGCACATTGTATGCATATGATAAATTCCATGAGGAAAATGTAATGGGGATATAGGTAGCTATGTACAACATAAAATACAGATTGTTCAATGAACATAATTCAAATGCAATCCATATTTATACTAGTAGCATTCAGTCTCTATCTTGCATTAATCTTTCTGTGCTGTTATTGAACCTTAAAAGACAAACAAACATTTCACCAAAATTATGTAAAGTATCTCTGAAAAGTAAAACGTACTGTGTACAAAATCAGCTTGTTGCAAGGCCGTTGCAGGCTTTTTCACTTGTGACGGCTGTGTTAATGTGTTGTTGGGTTCAGAGAGAGCAAGGAAATAGCATTTACACGTGTTTCATAATTTACATGTCCAACTCAATTACATATGCATGAACAGCCCACATGGGACTCACGCAGAGATTCCTCATAAGCTACAAAACTGGAGCTGCTCTCAGTCAACAAGCTCTGCTTTGGTGATCATAGCGCTGTGCACTAATGCAGGCATAACCAAGCCTACTTTCATGGCACGTTATGGTGGAGCCAGCTATTTTTCGATATGGTAGAGGGCGCATTTCAAGGGCTCCGTTGCATGTTTTCTGGTTGGAAAACGTCACTGTGTGCCTGCTTGCCTTGCTAGTCCTAGACAAATGCGCCGTACACACTGGTCATTACCATTAATACCCCTTTGGAGCGCTTAGGCTACTTAGTGGTAGGCTTAGGCTACCACTTTCTTCTTGCTTAGGCTCTTGTTCTTGTTATCTCAACTGGTAACTTTTTTCTATTTTGGCAATATCCAATTTCATGTCCATTGCTACTCAAAAACGGGGCTTTATTTAGCACCTAAAACCAAAAGTTTAGCCCCATCGCCCTGTTTGACCTAGAGTCAGGGAATTTAGTATACTGGTCTTCACTCTTTCTTTTTATGAACTGCAAGTCCGATTGGTGTGAAATTCCCTTCATACGCTCTTTAGACTTTGTTTAATGAGTTTGAGAAAAGCTAAGTGATCTGTCAAAAAATTGCAATGCACACAAATACAATATTGGATTTAAGTACATTTCATATAGCTCAGTTAAAACACTTGTAACACTTGTCCAGTTTCGTTTCATCAGTTCACCTGAAACTTGTCACAGGGATTGACGACATCACCCTGAACACCTGTGTCGAGCCTTGCGTTGATGTCTCATAAAACTCGGAAACCAGTTAGAAATAATCGATTTCACCCCAAGCACTAATGCTTTAAATGCTGCATTCTCATAACCTGTAATTCGTAAATTTCTCGCGTTGACGCTAAATACCAGTCCCCACATAATTTCCAAAATTCAGTTCAAAGATGGCCACTTCAAGACAATGGAAGTGTCTACGGCAGGCTAATTTTGAAAACTGGCTGTAGACTCAGAAGAATGGTACCATGTAACTGTCTAAGACATATAAAACCAACTGCGGAACAATTTCTCATTAATCCAGTCTCCCTAGTGTTGTCTGTGCCTACACGAGTGCATGCGCGGGTTTCTGGGCAGGCTTGCCATCACTGGTTCTGTATATGGCTAAATCCTAGCATTAGAGAAATGACTCTAATTTTAACAATGTAAGGAGTGAACCCAGAAGTGAACCGTGATTTTTTCCCATCTGGTGAGACGCCATATGGAGCAGCTATGCTTTCCGTTGTCGATTGCCTCCCTGTGGACCAACGCGTGTAACAAGGCTGCCGGAGAGACTAATTACGCAGCAGCGGAAATCACATTAGGCCTACTGATAACTGATCCGTTATTATCAGTCAAAAAAAACGGTAACTAATCTCAGTTTGAAAAACCTTTGAAAGGGAAGACAATGAAAAATAACCTAATATAACATTTAACAGGAAAAACGGCCTTATAATCCTTATAAGTGAACTACAGCTTCCGGGGCTCCTATTAAATCACATTAGCGTCAACCACAGGATGGCCGTCCGCATGAGAGTGACAACACCCCTGATCTATATCCTTCATATGAGTGTTTATTTGTTTAGTACACCCATGCCTTGCTATGGGCTTCTTCTGAATGCATGGCCAAGCTTTTCTTTTTTGAGTTATTTAACACCATGCCCCATTGAACATATCTATCGATTTCCACGTTTACACATTAGTCCTGGGGCAACCACTGATGGCTGCTATATCTTCTCACTGCAATCATAGCATATACCAAGTTTTCACCAGTGATAAATGATTTATTTTGGTTCAATGAACCTGTAAATTAAGCCCTTCCTTGAATTTTAGTGATTTAGCAGATGCTCTTATCCAGAGCGACGTACAAAAGTGTTGTAGTTTAGTGTTAAAGTGCAATTAGAAACCTTGCCCTAATGAAAACTACTGAGATAAAAAAGATAGATATATAGACAGCTTTAACTAGATAGATATAAATATAATGATAAAGACTAACGCTACAAAGGAACAAATGCAAATGAGCAGGACATTGTGAGCCCATGGCAACAATGCTTCCCACAAGAAGCGTCCACTCCAACAAACAGAAGAAGCAACATTAAAGATGGCTAATGAATTTCCGGCTTCATTATGAGAGTCATTGGAATGGAGCTCCAAACAAACCTTTCCTTACAAACCTTGTTCAAAGTTTTCAAGAAATCCTATTGGCCTGATGTGATATCATATAAACAGATGTTTCTTTGCGTTCCAGTGAGTACAAAAAAAGAAAAACAGGTTAGCAGATCTATGTTGTACATGTCAATTTAACAATTTAATTGATTATTCAAGAGCAACTTTCACTGCACTGTAGCCTTTGTTTTATTATTAAAGAAATAAAAACAAATTCACAAAATCAGCATTTCAACTCCAGGGACAATAATTAAAATGTTACTGGCTTTTAAGCTTCTCAGTCTTTAAATCAGGGGTAAAGGGCATTTGCTGTGTTAGATAAAAGTCATATTTTCTCAGATTTTGTTCCAGGAAAGTGATAAATCATGGGTCTGAAAACTGCTTACAAAGGAATACATCAAATTAGACTGTAAGCAATTTACCCAAGGATCTGGCTAAGCATTATTTGCTCAGTTATAACTAGCGATGAGCAGGGCTCTTTCTGGTTTCTCTTTGAAATTACTTACTTAAGTACTTTACAAACCTCTCCACCCAAATACAAAATAAAATAACGCACACACACACACACACACACACACATACACACTTAACACTCTAAGCACAATGCCTAAAAATGAATAGGAATAATTACAGGCTGTAAAGCCACACTTCCTCTTGAGAGGGAAAAGTATGAAATAAAATAAATAGGAGACAATTTTATGCAGATTTATGCAGAGTTTATCCCCTGCAAGTAAAGTTCTCTTTCATTCGTCCAAAAAAAGTAAAGGGGGGTGGACTGAGAGAAAGAAGGGGGTTGTGGGATGCTGTACTAGTCTGTTTCATCCTTGCATGCCTAAACGTCTTGCTACTGATTGCAGTATGTATATATATATATTTTTTGTGTGTGTGTATTTATATATATAGCCGCTCAATTACTAGTATCTGGCATCCAGGGAATTACTGTCAGTACCGGGCAAGGACCTCAACAATTGTTCTTGTTCTTGTTCTCAAAGGCTTGTAATGGAATGAGCAAGACAGTGAAAGAACCCACCGGGCTTAATTTTGATGAGCTGTCAATAACACTTCATCCTGCCTTCTTAAGATGAGATTAAATCAAAACTTCGGCAACCCACCAGTCGTACTTTACATATATTTTTTATATTTATTTTTCTTTTTATTAGTAGAAAAAATATAATAAGATAATTATAAGAGACTTGCCTAAAAAAATAAAACTTTAGTAAATTATTTTTTTAAAGTGGGTTGCCGTAGTTTTGATTTTAGCCTTAGTGGTAATGAGTGGGGGTGGGAATAAAAGGCAAGAACAGAGTCAGTTCAAATGTAATCATGGAACAGCAATATACACAGAGCAAAGCAAGTACGTATACAGTATTTGTATTTACAGAAAAAAAGTATCAGCATCTGTGTTGGGTTTCTTTAGACCGTCAAACACATGTGAATACATTGAGGGCATCTATCCAGGACAACAATTTTCATTGCTAATTAGAAAGAAGTAAACTCATCTGGGTGGTCCATTTCAACTGTATCTATTTATGAGGGACGAACAATGCGTATCGCGTGGGAGCACTGACCCCACCAGTCTGTCTATGACGTGATCTCGCCATCACACGCGGTTACCGTCAACAGAGAGTTCTGCTGTTCACTACCATGCCCCTTGCTTACTGTCGAGCACTGTAATTCACATCTCCATGGCAACGGTAAATTAATTTCAGCTCAAATACCTAATTTCTGCATCTCATGTTAAGCCTTGCAGCACCCTGAATGTTCTGCTCAGGAAACAGATATTGTTGCTATGGTGTGTATTCGGGCACATTCAATTATGCATATATTCTGTTGGCTTGTTTTGTCATTCACCTTATGACTATAATTAAGTTGGTCATGAGTTTGGACCTTCAGAATGAACTTCAGATGGTCCTTCTCCCCTGCTAAAACTAGAATATAGAGTTCCAGCTACAGAGCCAAGGTAAAAGATTTTCACCTTGAGCATTGTCCGTACACTGTTTTGAATCCCCCCTCTCATTCATTCTTAACAAAGTAATCTCAATAGGACACAATGTGAATTTTAATTTTGAAAAACTTATGAATACAAGGGAGTGGATAGAACAGGAACACTTGTGTACTGTTGGGTAGACCATAACCAATAGTACATAAGATCTCTGACACAGCTAATGCATATCATTACTTGGGTGGAAAATACTCCTTTTTAAAATCTTATTAACATTGTAAACTGATTAGAAGAAAACTCAAAACCATACATAAGATAACTATATAACTGCATGATTTTATGTTTGGCTCCAATGCAGTTTTTTGTAAGGACTAGATATGAAAATTTAAATTAACGTTTGCTTGTCAGTAATTTTAATCATTCATCTAGGCCATTTTGTATGTGACTAATTTCAATTGCTTTTTATTTGTCATGAAGTGATCTGTAGCAAACCTCTCTCCTATGAGGAGATACAACCTTACAGACATCAAAAAGACTTAATGGAAACAGAATGGAACGGAATGGAACGGAGTGGAATGGAGGGGAAGGTTGGCCACAATGGAAACAAGAAACTATAGTGGAACAAATAGCATCTGCTCCTGGAATTGTGATCTCAACAATGTAGAGACAACAGAGACAACAGAGCATTCTAACCCAGCACTCTGGGTTCACAAACAGATATGTTCCCTTAAAAACAAAGTTGTCACACTTACACGTGGAGTACATTTTTGTACATCCTAGCATTTTTAATCAAGACTCTAAAAATATAAATCACTTTATGAATCACACATTCATGGGGTATTAGCGCTGTTAGAATAAATTTTTTTGTGTGCCTGTTTTTTGTAAAAATGATCAGTTTTTTTACTAAAACAGGCAAAAGATATATAATAACTAAAAATGCAAACAGCGCTAATATCCCACTTATGTTTTATTACCTTTTCAGCTTAAGGTTGTGTCTCCCGAGTGCTCAGTTGGTAAAGGCGTTTGCTTGAGCACAGACTGAGCCCTAAGTTCGCCCATTAGAATCCAGCTTGTGTCACTAGACGGTTATGGCTGGGATTTGTCATGGCGCACCTGAGCTGAGGTGGGTTAAATTGTCTGGCCTTGTTGCTAACAGGCCTGCAGTACTGCCGAGAGAAATGTGCTGAATCTCTCATAAAGGGCTGTGTAGCCTGGGGTGCGGGAAAAGAGACGGTTGGCTCGAAAATTACTGGAATTGGAGGAACACAGTCGTACCTCCTCACCCTCCTGGGTGGTGGGAGTTGTAGTGATGAGCCAAGATGCATTAGCAAAACGGTTCTACTGGGTGGGAGGGGAAAAAAATTACACAGGTTATCGTTTATGGCTTTGGTTGAGTGTCTAAGCGTCTAAGCCTTAAGGATTTAATCGTTTTCAAAGTTTTTACACTGCTTTACAGACATTGTTTTTATTCAGAGTGATGAATGCTAAGCTTTCAACCCCATCAGCCATGGAGACCAAAACTCTTGCTGTTTCATCTCCATGGTAGCACTTGGCTTCAGGTGATATTTGACCTTTCTTGAGATTATGGAAGCAGAACATTGGTGCTTATTATGACCAATTTTATTCCGGTTAAATAAGCATGTGTGTAACTTCATGTGTGTTTTATTTAATAAAAAAAGTTGGAGAGACAATTATTTTTTTCACATGTTGTCATGGAAACAGGAAGCGATACCATGGTAGTTCCACGGATTTCAGAATGGATTGAAAGACATCCACTCTGTATCACTCTTTATTATAATATTTGAGGGTTTTTTTTTATTTATCTAAAATGTTCTAATAAATTGTGTATTGGCAGGACCCGTTTCTGGCATCACCAATGTCTGAGACTACTCAATGCCCCGAGTCTGCCAACAGGCCCTCCTGGAGCTTTTTTTGTAGTTGTTACTTTAACAGCTTCATTACAAAGTAATTCATTTATAGAAACCGTATTGAGGTAGTCCTACTGTGTGGGCAGGGTGGAACACAGGGTCCAGAAAGAAACCAAAGGGCAAGCCTGGATATTTGCATGTTTAAAAAAATGATCTTTCCTGGCTCCCTGCCCATGCCTTCTGAACATGGGTAAATATGCCTGACAACAGGACATCTATAAGTTATAAACTGTTTGGCTTCCATCATTGTGTTACATGAGTTGATGTGCTTTCGTCAAGCTGACCAAAGTTTTAGCAGCTATATTTTGTATCACCTTAGGGCACCATCAGCATAATGTGTGGTATCATTATAGTGAGTAGTTCTTGTTTTAGTGTCTTCACTGGCAGTATTTTACAGTGTTGTTTTTTTGCATTGCATACAATTATGCCTTTAAGCAGCAAAAGTATTGTTAATCATTTTGTAACTTTATGGCTTTGGAGAATAATCTGAACTCTGTGATTTGAAAAAGCATTTGCATCACGTCATTGATGTGTGTCCAGTTAGTCTTTTCTGCAGTTTTACAGTTTTGTGGAACTGTCTGGGTTCAGCTCACTGCGCACATTTTACACACTATAAACCCACTTTGGATCTGATAATGTTTTCTATAGTTCTATGGACTTTGATGATGTGTTGGTGGTGTTCGAAGTACAACAGCAGTGCACGCGTAGCTTTATGTAGAATCTGCTAAGTGTCATTAGTATTTTGCAACTTGATTTTTCTTTTCTTTTCCTTTGTCATCATTTATTCATCAGTTGGCTGGTTTGTGTGCTTTCACAGCAGTTTAAACTTAGTTTTAAACTTAAAAACTTGGCTGGTATCACGCCGCAACAGAAGTTCGTAGTTATTGTATATCCTTAAAATAACTGAATATTGACATTTTAACATGGCTCGTTGGATAAGAGCTTTAGTAAAAGTTCTGTTGACAAGCCCACTGTAACACACAGCGTGTTGGTATGCGTGTGTATTTCAACACCTGTGTGTGTGTGTGTGTGTGTGTGTGTGTGTGTGTGTGTGTGTGTGTGTGTGAGAGAGAGAGTATCAGTTTGTAACTTTCCCTCTCGGGAATTGGCGTGCCCCTTGCATTCTGCATCAATGGAGTCTTTTATTTATAGACTTCATGCAGAGTTAACTGAGGCACTATTTATTGCTTTCTTTCCCCATAACGGACAAGCCAGAAGTAGCTGGCAGACATTGATAGGGCCCAGATAAACATTTGAGTCGGGTTGCCTGTTGAAATGTGGAAAAATCGGCTTGCCAGATGCCGTATTTTTTTTCACCAACAAAAACTCATCACTGACCTAATCCTTCACACTTTACTCTCTTCCTTTCACACTTCGCATCATGGTCAGAGCTCTCTGTCAATCACCGATCATTGATGTGAACATTTGAATGTGCCCTTTTTAAAAAAAATGTACACAAAGCAATCTGGGTTGCGAACGGGGGCTGGCTGGCTTTTTTCTGTGGTTCTCTACTGTACCCATTCTTCCACTTAACAGCCTCTGCAGTCGAAATGTCAACCTCATTCAAAGATTTGGGTTCCCGTTTTTTTAGGGCAAAATTCATCACCAAAACAGAAACACAGATGTTGAGCAACATAGATCATATAATCTATGAAAGGCTTTAAGTTAAACTTGAAGGTACCCATGTTATACCTGGCCAGACTAGTTTCCGTTAACACCCACCCAAACCCAGCAATGCAGAAAGAAACATTTCAGTCTTCAAAGGGAAGTGAGTCTCCTAAGCAAAGGAATAATGAATTATCTTTCAGCAGTCATGGTTGATAGTTCTAAGCCTGGGTAATGGCTCAGTGCATCAACACGGTGAAAAGTATTCATAAAGGTCAAATCAATCAAACATTGTATCTCCACAATATGAAAAAGTATCCAATTAAGAAAAAATACTATTGAAACAAGAAATATAAACCAGTTCGACCTTGATATAACCTTTTTTCCAAGTCATTTTTCTCAATGAAACTTTTATAATATCTGCATGTTACTGCCACTATAGCTTGACCGGCATGAGCTGGGTGAAATTATTCTGCGGTTGGCAAGGTCATTTGCCGTTTACAGAAGACTTTGAAGCTGTGATTTCCGCTGCTGCTTTCTCTGCCTGTAGCAGGACTTAAGGTAAGTCTGCAGCATGGAGCAGGAAAGGTCTAACTGTGTCCCCTTTCCCCATCTCTGATATAGCGGAATGTTCCAAAGGGTGAACTGCAGTGTTCTCATCTGGAGCCCCACTGTTTGTTGTTGGGTTTTCCTGGGGCCCGGTGGGCTTAGCGTCCGCCGGACTATGAGGGTCTCATCATCGCTCTTCACTAAAGTCTGCCCGTTCCTTCAGCTGACCTCATCCTCTCTGTGGATGCTTGTTGTGGAGTGGCGTTCTATTCATCGCCTGCAGGTATTAGGTGGCAGGAGACTGTGTATTATTGGATTTTTACTCACTGGGGGGTCCTGAGGATGATTTGCCCTGGGTGGCTGTGACGTGAGTGGAAACCCCCGTGAGAAGGTCCCCTGACGGTGCCTGTGACACTTATCCTCATTCACTGATTGATGGATTGAGGATGTGAAGTGAGTACTAATAAAAAAAAAGCTATATTCCTGTGAAGTTCCTCTTCAAGCTCAGTGAAATCTCACCTTGATAGAAGCTACAGCAGGATCAGCGAGATATTCAGATATATCTTAACTCAAAATATATGCATAAAAAAGATTGTAGGGGGTGCTCATTCTGTACCGATGAGCACTGGTTGTGGTCTCTGTGCCTTACGGTCTAAAAACACCTTACATCAAAATTCTCTTTTTAGAAATGTTACTGGAGAGAAAAGAATAAGTCACCTTCGAGCAACCCGTCTCTTTTCCACATTGCAGGCTACACAGGTTCAGTGGCAATTGGAGGAGAGGTACATCCCTCTCGAAGGAGGATAAGCCTGCAGGCGCCCAGGACATCATATCTTTTAGAGCTGGAACTGGCCTGGTTTGCACTTCTCTGTACCTTTTCCAGCTCTTAGATATATTTTTGCATTTTATGGTGACCATAACTAGACCCAATGTCACAGAAAAGGCCCAGCTAAAGCATGGTACAAATGCTGTCTGACCTCAACAGACTAAAATTCCATTCCTTTATCTGTATATACCAGCATCCAGTTGCCTTTTTTATGGCTTCTACTCAGTGAATCGATCCACAACGCACATTATACCTTTGCGTTATAAGCTTTGCGTAATACCAGCAACAACCTGCAATTGCTCAACCAGCAATTGCAATCACACACAAATGCCTTCTCCCACATAAAATTCCAGACACACAACTCACTCATGCACATGAACACATACTCTCGTACATGTGTGAACTGAAACACTAAAAGTTGAGAGTATCTTTGAAAATCAGCAAGGAATTTTGGAATCTTCTTGGCCAGCAGCAGATTGCATCATTGCTGCTGTCTTCACATTAGCTCAGAAAACTTTGCCAGATAAGCCGCTAACTGTTCTTCCTGTGCATGGCTTGCACAGGGCAACAAAGTGTGTTTCTCAATCTGATGTAAGGCATGGTGAGGCATTGCTGGTGCTAAATGGAGACAGACTTATCAAACATCTCCAAAATCCCTAACTTACACAAAACAACAGGACTGAGCAGGACTGTATACAGGTTTCAGACGCAGGCTCCTTGCACAGAAATGCAGTTACACAGAAATTCAGTTGCCCACAGAGCACGATGTGCACCTTTGGGAAAGTGAACCATTCCCCGCTTCTTCCCAAATTCTCTGCATTCTCTAACGTTGTGAGTTACCGTAACCTGACAAAGTGAATGCAACGTAGCTGCAACGAACGGAGAGCATTTCACATGCAAGTCCCGGACCTGGTTACAGTGCTCACTTGAAAGACTGAGCGACGGCAATAAGTTGACTGAATAAGCCAATCGGCATTGTGTAACAAGACAGCCGATTAACAGAGAGCCTTCTAAGCCCCCTAAAGCTGCTGAAAGCGAGTGATTCTGGTTTGGATGAAAGCATGCTCGATGACAGAGAGAGGGAGCACACGTACCTATACTTCATCCCTGTCAGCTTGCCCGTGGACTCCTTCAGGGAGATGTGGTGTCTGGGAGTAAAGGAGCCAAAGCTACGGGCGATGATGGCCACTGTGCGAAACTTGGCTCTGGCGGCGTTGACCACGTTGGGGCTGGTGGTGTTCTGCTTGCCATGGTCCCCATTGCGACCCTTCAGGTTGTGGTCCGTGCAAGCGATTGAGACTTGCATAGCTGCTTGTGGGCAGGGATATTTGCTGCTTCAACGGTGGTTTCAGTTCGACCCGGCAGAGCGCGGAGGGAAAAAATTCGAACTCCAAATCCCGGGTTCACAGTGCGCCGAAAACTTTCTTTTGCAGCCCCTCTGTCTTTGCGTGTGATGGAGAGGGAGAGCTGTAGAGCGGTAGGGGTCTAAATGTTAAACAGATCCCTGGAGCAGCTGGAGAAATTCCAGACTGATGTCAAAGAGTCCTCGGGATTCAGGGTTCTCAACGCTAAGCAGGGCGCTTTGTCACTGTCAGGGTATCAGCCCAATCCAGTAATCTAGTGAAACCTCCCCTCGCTCTCTCAGTAAATAGTGAGCTTTTTACCCAGGTCTACTGCTGTTAACGTGTGTCATTGATGTAATTCTTTCTCAGGCTGTTTTGAAGTCTCTTCTGCCACCCTTTATTCTTCTTTCCACTGTTGTCAGCAGAGGACCTCCATCTCTGCTGGTGTGCCGAGGTGACAGAGAGGCAAGCTGCAGTCCACTTCAGTCCGGGGGGCTCTTTATCTCTCTCAGCTGTGTGCTGCCTGCCGCTAAGCGCTAAGTTCCCTGTGAATCAGCAGTCTCCAGCGCAGCGCACAGACGCGGACACACGCGTGCGCACACTCACGCTAACAGAGCAGGTTCTCTTCAAGACTCCACAAAGTCCTCAAACTCTGCAGCTCTGCAATACTGTGTCGAGCACAAGTCTTTCCGTTTTGCAGCCCAATATCCAAAAAAACTCCTTGACCCAGGAAACAGACGGACAGCTTTCCTTTCAACTATCAAGACGGGAATACTTACGAAAAAACAGTTATTTTGGTTTAAAATAGCTATATGAAAGCAAACAAACATGAGAGCAGAAAACCAATATAAGGTTCCTTTGTAAGTAGTCGGAGAACAAGAAAAGCAAGCAGAGAGAGAGAGAGAGAGAGAGAGAGAGAGAGAGAGAGAGAGAGAGAGAGAGAGAGAGAGAGAGAGAGAGAGA
>JAOYSI010039484.1:0-13741 GCA_025775065.1 Hiodon alosoides
CCTTTATTTCTGAAATCTTCATGAATATACTCAAGACATGCACACTCAATGTATATGGAGCCCGAGATCTGGGGAAAAATGTTCTGTGTTTAAATATCTAGAGTTGCTGTGTCATTCCTGCGGGAATCACATACGGGCCTTATTTTGTCCAGTGATGGAACTAATTCCAGTGCTGGGGTAGCCATCTTATTATTATATTATTAACAACCTGAAAATACAACCTGAAGCCATCGCTGTGACTCAGCTGGTGAGGGATTGGCTTTTCAAAGCCCTGGGAACGATGAACCGACACCGGCATGTACAACTGAAGAGCAGCGGCTTCTGTTCATTTTGTTCCGGGATGGGTTGCACTGAATGAAGCACAGTGTGTTGTCACCCCCGGTACTTGCCGGTGACGGCAGTCCCGCTTCCATGTTACGGTTCGGTGGCCAGATTAATTATGTTTTTACCAAATTATACAAAATAAAAACTGGAATATGGATTACATCGATCTGGGTTTGCAGCTCAATAAAAATAAAAAATAAAAAGATATGTTAAAATTACTTATAAATCCCACGCGAAAATAAATTAGACTGCTAATGCAAAAATGACTAAAACAAGACATAGCGGTAACCATACGTAACTCCATACTATTTGCACGCAACACCAACTGTTTTTTTTCCCTTCTTCTTTCTACTCGGAGCAGAATATTTCAACCCGAGCCCCAGCGGTGGAATCGGTGACAAGTTTCATAAATCAACCATGTTCATTCCAAATTTAAAAAAAACAAAAAATGTGGTTTATGACTACGTTTATGTTTTACTTTCGTGTTTAATTATATTGTTTTGAAAATTATATAATGTGTTGTCAATGCATCTGCAATGTAGAAAACCTTTTATATTTTGTATTATTTATGATGCGCAATCCTTTTCTGTAGGCTATGCTGCGCATTCTTCTGTAAAGAGAGCTATAATATATTAAACGGAATTCACACAGGCTAGTTTATTTTCTATCAAGTAAATACGTATAAATTTCATATGTCAAATAACGCATGGGTCTATTAACGTTTTCTGGAGTGATGTGGTAATTATGACGTTACATGGAGTAGAATTATCGCTAAGTAAACCCAACTATAGTGTCCCCGTCATATGATATTTTGTCACACCGCTTTCCCAACCTCTTGTCGCAACTTCGCAGCATGCATCCTTCTGCTCGTCATACCTTTAAGTAAGACTGCGTCCTGGGTCGACCAATGGTAGAACGTATCGTGACCGTGATGGGCGTCGTCAGGGAAGTTGTAGTTTATCGTTATTGGTCACTGTTTTGTTGATTGCACAGGGGAGGGAGTTTGCCCGGAAGCACAGTGTGAACTACAGCGTTTTGGAGGTTGCGCTTGTTCAGAGTCCGTATTTTTAAAAATTGTTGCTTTACGGTTTTCCACCTGCCTCACTTCTCCCAGTAATCGGTTCGGCATGGACGAAACGAGCCCGCTGATCTCCCCACTTCGGGACTCCCCGGCCCATAGTTACAGCCCAATCGAGCCAGTAATTCTCCAAGGCGGCGGAACGCCAGGATCCGCGGTGCGGGTGCCAGCTGGAAGCCCGGCAGGTAGCGAAGAACCACCGTCTCTGCTGGAGCGGGACAGAGGGAACTTTCCTCGAGATCCACACAGAAACGAATTCCCAGAAGATCCAGAGTTCTGGGAAGTGATTAGGAAAGCAGAACGTGCCATCGAGGAAGAGATTTTCCCCGAGAGAATCTACCAGGGTTCCAGCGGCAGCTATTTTGTGAAAGATTCGCAGGGGGTGAGATGTTTTTCTATTTTAATATATGTATTGATTAGATGTGTTTAAATAACAGTTAATCCGGCTATTATCTCGATTGCGTTTCTTCGGTTGGTGGACCTGCTGCTGCACAGCCGTTTGTAATAAATCAACCCAACACGAAGAAGCTCAGTTAATCAGGTTCAGTAAAACGGATTTAAATCTGTGGCCACCTATGCTATTGCCCTTTGTTAAATTACTTTGAACCAATGGTTTAAAATGTGATGTTTCATATCCGATAATGTTATGAAATGTCTGAAGTCACTGCTGAAGTGATTTTAAATTTAAATGTAAATAAAACGCAGATCTGATCAGGGACAGTTCAACCAATACATCGATGTATAAAAAGTAAAATTACTATGATGTTATCACCTTTTACTAATTTTACTTCCCAGTGAAGACCCCCCCCCCCCCCCTTCTTCCGCGTCGGCTGGTTTTTGTAAAACGAAAGTCTTCTCATTCAGATTAGAGCCGTTAATTCAATCATTTTGAATGTTGCCTGATGGAATAGTATGTAGAAAAAACGAATGTTTGATGTGTGTGTTTACCGGTGAGTAGATAAAGAAAGGGCAGTTTAAAAACATTTTGTTGATCTTAAATCTTGAATTGGTCCTTTAACTTTGACTTATCTGTTAAAATGTCATTACTTGAACAGCATATTTTCCCCAGTCAACTTGATTTTCGTTTTTTTTTTTATAATGTATGTTTTTTCAAGGTACAAATTAACAAAACTGTATGAGCTGTTTTTTTGCTTTCTTTGTGCACACCTATAATGATGTATTTTGCTCGAAAATCAGAGCAGGTAATTGTCTTGGTCAAACACCTTAGTCAAACCTAATGAATTTAGAAATTGGTTGGTACTAAAACAAGTGTACACTGCTCCAGTTTAGGGACTATAACATTGTGGTTAAAGTTCGAAGTTAAATGGATGGATAATGTCAGCTTTGATCCCATCTTTAATTCTGCGGTACCGCGTTGCTCCGCAGAAGATCATCGGAGTGTTCAAACCCAAGAACGAGGAGCCCTACGGCCACCTGAACCCCAAGTGGACCAAGTGGCTACAGAAACTCTGCTGTCCGTGCTGCTTCGGGAGGGACTGTCTGGTTCTGAACCAGGGCTACCTGTCAGAGGCCGGCGCCAGCCTGGTGGACCAGAAGCTAGAGCTCAACATTGTGCCCAGGACCAAGGTGGGAGTGAGAGTGGGAGTGAGAGTGAGAGTGAGCGTGGGTACAAACACAGAGTGAGAGTGGGTACAAACAGAGTGAGAGTGAGAGTGAGCGTGGGTACAAACACAGAGTGAGAGTGAGCGTGGGTACAAACACAGAGTGAGAGTGAGAGTGAGCGTGGGTACAAACACAGAGTGAGAGTGAGAGTGGGTACAAACACAGAGTGAGAGTGAGCATGGGTACAAACACATAGTGAGAGTGAGCGTGGGTACAAACACAGAGTGAGAGTGAGCATGGGTACAAACACAGAGTGAGAGTGAGAGTGAGCATGGGTACAAACACAGAGTGAGAGTGTTGGTGTAGCGGGCTGGATTCAGCTCTCTGTCCAGCCGTCTATGGATTTGCGGCACACCTTAAACGAATGCTAATGCTAATGCTAATGCTAACGGTGATGGTTTTGGTTTTGGTTTTGGTTCACACCTCCAGGTGTGGTGGTGAGGGCTGGCCACTATCTCTGCTCTCCCTGTAATTACTTTATTATTATATAGTAATTACTTTCCCACTCGCGTTTCTTTTACTCCATCTTTCATCGATGTTTTATGGCTGGGACCGGCCCGCGATGTTTTATGGCTGGGACGCAGTGTTTTGTGACCAGGACATGTCTGTGATGTGTCTTTCACGCAGGTGGTCTACCTGGCCAGCGACACCTTCAACTACAGCGCCATCGACAGGGTGAAATCCCGGGGCAAGCGGCTGGCCTTGGAGAAAGTGCCCAAAGTGGGCCAGCGTTTCCAGAGGATCGGTCTCCCCCCCAAGGTAGGCCGTTCCTGAGTCACGGTTACCCGGGTTACGCGCTCTCATGTTTCAGGTAACGCAAAGCCCTTTATGGAAAAGAATGTAAATCCTTCTGCGATTGGTGTCGTCCCTGGATGACTCAGTAACTACGTGGTGTGGGCTGCGAGCGCCGCGTCGCGTTCTGTGAATCTTGGCGCTCCCCTCAGAGCGCTCTTTGTGTTCACGCTGGACTGGTTTGTTGAAAGTGTGTCACGGTATTATCAATTCTTAGTGAGAGAAACAGCGAATAGATTGCTGTGCTGGGATAACTTCCTTATGATCCCTAGTAAAATGGCATCTGTACATTTAACGGGAGTACCTTTCCATTGCTCTCTTTTTAGGTGGGTTCCTTTCAGTTGTTTGTAGAAGGGTACAAAGATGCTGAGTTTTGGCTGAGGCGGTTTGAAGCAGAGCCACTTCCTGAAAACACCAACAGACAACTGCAGCTTCAGTTTGAGAGGCTGGTGGTTCTGGATTACATCATCAGAAATACAGGTAGGGGCAGCAGTGTCTTTCTGAACCATATGTGGCCTGCTGGACGTTTCCAAAATTGTATATAAAAAAAAAAGAAACCGCAAAAACGACTTAATTGTATTGCCGTCTTATACAATATATCTGCTGTATAGACTTTAATTACGGCTGGCCCTGTAATTCCACCTCTTTCCCTGCTCACAGATCGAGGGAATGATAACTGGCTCCTGAAGTACGACTGTCCTATGGACACGGGGTCGAATAGGGTGAGTGGACTGGCGCAGGTTCCTAGTCACGAGTTGCGTAAATCGATTGGCTGCTGTTCTGAAGGACTCCGTTATCTGCATGTTTGATGTGCCTGACCTTTAGGCGTTTAAAACACCCGGGTTCAGCGAGCTTCCCAAGCGCTGGCGGTGTCTTTCGTACCCTCGGCCACACGCTGGCGTATAGCGGAGAGGGCTTCTGTTTCTCCTGCCCACCTCCCACCGCTGTTTGGCCCCCCCTCTCTCTGTGCAGGATGCGGACTGGGTGATGGTGAAAGACCCAGTCATCCAACTGGCTGCCATAGACAACGGCTTGGCCTTCCCCCTCAAGCATCCTGACTCATGGAGAGCCTGTAAGTACCTCACCCTGGTTCTCTCCCACTGCTGGGCTTGTGACCAGATGGGTGTGGGTTCAAGTCCCGAGTGGAGCCCTGACGTGGCACCCACTAAGCAAGTTTCAGGACCTGGATTGCTTCAGCACGTGTCCAGCTGTACACGGTGTAAAGTTGTACCACATTTAAGTCGCCCTGGATAAACTAAATGAGAAACTAAAGAGCCTGGGATCTGACCAGACAGGGCTTCAGCCTTGCTCTTTTCAGTTCTGAACCAGGAGCAATGCGGTCTTGTAGTTTAGTTTATTCAGCTGAATGTGTTTCTGTGTTGTGCTGGCCGTTGTCACTGTACCGTTCAGGTGTGGGAGGAAGGAATGTAATTTAACTTGTTTCTTGTTGCCAGATCCGTTCTACTGGGCCTGGCTTGCTCAGTCTAAGGTTCCATTCTCAGAAGATATCAAAGAGCTGATCTTGCCCAAGCTCTCAGACCCAAAGTTCGTGGAAGACCTTGAGGAGGATCTCTACGAGCTGTTTAAGGTTCGGGTGTGAGCACAACCCATCAACTTTCTTTCTCAGAGGTGCTCTGTATTCGTCTTTGGTGGTACAGGACTGGACTATGATATCTGGCTTGGCTGTTTACCGCGCGCCACAGGCTTTCACCATTCAAATTATTATCATTTGTAGCTCGTCGAATGAGATCACTTTGTTAACAGTTTCTCTGTGTCCGTGTCGCACTCTCAGAAAGACCCCGGTTTTGACCGAGGACAGTTCCACAAACAGGTGGCCGTGATGAGAGGGCAGGTGAGACACACCTGTGGTTTCCTGACGGCCGAACAGCATGTGTTTTCCAGCGGATTGTCGAGTCTCTTCTAATCCCACCTTCATCCCATCGTCTTTCCCAGATCCTGAACCTGAGCCAGGTCCTGAAGTACAGGAAGACGCCCCTGGAGCTGGTCCAGATGCCCCCCGTGTTGGTGGAGACGGCCCGGACCCACCAACGCCCCAACATCCGGTCCTACACGCGCAGCTTCCAGAGCCGCCGGCCTTTCTTTACCTGGTGGTAGGGCGGGGCCTGATGGGAGAGGGCTGCCGTTTAGGCCCTCGCCCCCCTGTCACCGTGGTGACGGCCGCTGTTGGCAGGGAGAGAGGTGTAGGACACGGGGGGGTTAGTGCTCTCGATCAGACCCAAGCATCCAGACTGGGGGGTGGTGGAACCCCCACTCTCAGCTCTCGCTTCTGGAGGGAAGTTTGATGGACTGATACCGCCCTCCATAAGCTGGGGGGGGGGTGCTCACAAATACAGCCTTACACCCCCTGGCAACCCCCCTGGCAGATGGGCCACAAATTGTCACGAGCTGGTTATGGGACATCAGATGTGCTACTCCTGGTGACTCTAATGATCTAATAATTGACTGGACGTCGGTAATCACCCTGTAATGTATCCCTGAGTATCCCTTGTGATCTGTCATGGACCACGCTTCTGTCTTGTGCCTGCATCGGCAGAGGGGCGGCCAGCCCTGGTCCGTAAGGGCGGCATCCCTCCAGGTTTTAGAATGATGTTTCTATTAGAAACGGTTTGTTTTCTTCACAAGAAAAGGAGATTTCATTCAGGAACAACGACTCAAATTAAGCATTTAAAATTAGCGACCTCTGCTGCCCCGGAGGACTTGGTTTGACCCCGCTTGTGCTAGAGAATATATAAAATCTTTAAGATTACAACGGCACATTTCAGCTCTGAATTTATACGGGTTAATATTAATGTTAAGATAATCGGTTGGTGGGATCAGACAACGGATATAAAAATATGTACGTGTGGTTTAAAAGAAATATGAAAACCCACAGTTGCGTTTATTGTAATTATTTGAAAGACCACGGGTGTTGTAAATATATAATTTACCCCACTGCCATGGTTTCAGATCCTGGGTAGGATCTTGATTAGGCTACCAGTAAACCTCAGCTTGCACTAGGTCTCAGTTTAACCTTGCCTAATAATGATCCATCTCACATGTGGCAGATAATCAGTGGCAGCAATGTTAATTCTGGGGGTTTATTTATAGTAAAAAGATTCTGATTTTTTTTTTTGTAGTTGTAGGAAATGCCTGTTTGAACTCAAGTTAATTGCGGATATATTGTCAGGGGCCTGGCTTAGAAAATGTCAGTAGTTGAATAATCAGTTATCCTAATTAACTGGAGTATGTTCATGCATAGTATGTTCATGCACTGGAGTATGTTTTTAATTTGCATCCAGACTAAGATTCAGTTAATGGTTCCGTTTATCAGCTATTTATTTTTGGAGGGGGGGTCAACAAACAGGGGGTCACTGGCACCAGGACTGAATAACACTCTGCTCCCTGTATGGCCTATATCCTAAAACACAGGTGGGGAGCAGTTTTTAACAGCATGATTTTCACTTGAACTGGTATCATAATGAAACTTGGAACTGTTTAAGGGGTTTAGTTTCCAGTGTAATAAAGTGTGTGAATGTCACAGCGTGCCGCAGTCAGCCGGTGACCTCGGTGCTCTTGAGAGAAGGTTAAAGCCGGTTTTGATTTTGTGCGGCTCTCTGCAGGATCTTAAACGTTCCCAAGCTTTTGAGGAGCAGCAGCGAAGCCTTGAAGATGCTTCAGGGGGCTGAGCGGAATGACAGGAGGGAAAGGTTCATTGGGTTTTTGGCAGATGAGGTTGGGCTCAGACCAAGATCGCAGAGCAGCTGGCTCCTGCTTACACCATCGCATGTGGGAAAGGTGCACGATGAAATGAATCGAAGCCTCTTTACTGCAGTTATTTTCGGTGTTTGCCGCTTTCTCCTGTGATGGCCGGCACCTGTGATTCACCATGTGTGTCTGGTGACGCCTCCCCCAGTGTCTCCCACTCGCCGAGCGGTGAGGCGGTGAAGACCTGACTTCTGTACGAGCTACTCGTCTTCTTGGTCCCGGATCTGTCAGAATCCCGGGTCGCAGTGGCCCGGTTCTTATCAACCTGTCCAGCTTTGTCAGTGCTGTGTGATGGCCAGAAATAGGCCGGATGGGTTTGGAAGGGAACTGAAAAGAACACTAGTTGTTACTGTACTTGTATGCTACTAAATCACTAACCCTAGGTGACTGCTTGTAAAGGCCAGGGGACCACGGCGCTATCCTCTGGTCTGGTCCACCGGTGTGCTTCTGCCAGAGCACTGTAAACGATCAGCACACCCTCCCCTGCCTTAATGGAGGGATAGGGGAGGGCTTTAAAAAAAAAACACACACACGTGTATATATATATTCTGCTGTAGCTGCCAAACTAACTAGAACGGTATTGTTCTGAAAGTGCAATGTATAATTTGTATTTAATATATTAAAATGAAAGATTATATTGAACTATTTTTTTTGTCGTTCTTTTCCTTATCCACATCTGTGTCATTATAATTCACCCTCTGAGTGTGAGTTGTGTAGCACCCTTAACAATGTACTGTTTGAGCACATTTAAAACGTAATTGTTCAATTTAAGCCTCCGAATTTTTTTTACTGTTTTAGGTTAACGAGCCATTACTTTACCAACAAGTTCAATTTTAATTGGCTCCAGCGTGCTGCTTCAAATATGTCTGGTGTGAAAGAAGGGACAGAGAAAAACTCGGAACTTTATTTAACGCATTTTAAGCTTATAAATTGTATTTAACGCAATTTAATGTGAACATCTTTGCCTGGGCGTTCAAATGCCGGAATGTCTTGAGGAGTGCGACAGATTTGTATTTTAAGGCTTCAATGCATCATTTAAATAAATAAAAAGACTCCCAGGGAACGTTCCTGCGAAATTTCCTCAACTTTCCACCAGATGGGGCTGTGGTGTCTGCGGAAAACGCGTTATCAGCAACGATATTGCGAAACGAAAAGTCGAGAATTGGCAATAGGATTTATATCGATTTATGAATTATGTAAAGTCGTTATCTAAACAAATTTGCTGAAACGAGAAGATGGTCATTTACGCGTTGTCAGCGTCGATAAAAAACGACATTCTAAGGGAATCTGATGCAACCCACTGAGGTGGCTTTAAGAAACATCTATAACGAATACAAAAACAAGCATTTCAACTTCACGTAATGTTCTATTTATATAGCAGGCAAACTATACATACTAAAGTTTCAGTGGCATCCCTTTTACAGATGTGAATGACACAAAGCACCCTTTCAGCTCAAAGTTTAATATAAATGAGAAACGTAGCCGTTGTATTACGCCTCATTTCACTGTTTTGAGTTTACGTAACAGATGAGTGTTTCTGAAACGAGTTTGGACAGTTCTTTAAACCCCTAACAAGAATATCTGATGTGATCTATAATATTTTCACTCATTGTTTTTACGCAGCTTCTTTTTTTTATTTTTTTATACTTTAGGTGTTTTGGAATGCTTGCGAAAATGTTGGGGGGGGTTCTGGGGATTGTAGTTCCGCTGGCTATGCTGGAAAAATCTTGTAATTTCAGTGGGGCTCAGGTTGATGATACTCCATTTTTGTGACCCCACTGATTGTGGCTCCATCATGAGGCGCCAGATGTCATGTGACAACCAAGCATGTGACATAGCACAACCGCGAAAGGGATCAGTGGACCTGCTGTTCAGAAATAACATCTGCAGTCCTATGCATAGTGATGCCACACAGCAATTTAACTGCTGGAATGCACATGTCCTCCTTGTGCCTGTTGTACCAGGCATACTCTTGTTCTTGATGTGAACAACATGGGTCGTGTTTCCTGCCTCCCACCCCAGAACAATAGAATAAGTACCATGTGTTTTCATTTCATGAGGGCCCTCTTGTGGAAGGGCGAATTCTGGAATCTGGAATCAGTCGTTTTAAGTGGAATTAGAGTCAGATTCAGATTTCAATCAATAGAGTACTACCGCTACTCCTGGTCTCTGCTGGTTTGAAATCTGGACCGTGTCATTTGCCGGCTCCGTCGAATGTACTTATGGCGGAGCGTCACTTGGGTCAGGGTGGGCTTCTGGGTGCTGTACGGCACTCAGTAATGTTCAATGCTAATGACTGGAAGGAGCCCCTTGCGGCTTCCTCGTTGCCCCATGGGAGTTGGAGTTTGTCCCGGTAGCACAGACGAAAGCACAGCCTCTTTAGTGTATTCGGTATCAAGGCAGAAATAAAGAAATGGTTCTTCACGCAGAGGCCTGCGGCGCACGGACAGAGCGACTACGCTCCCCTGTCTCGGCCCGATCAGTGCAGGATGCGATGGAGGTAGTGTTCGGGGTTCCTGTCACCCCCTTGCCTCAGGACCCGGGAGCGGTGCCACGTAGGTGGGCCTCCCTGGGGCGGTCCCGAATCAGCTGGCCTGTCAGCTGATGGTGTATCCCCCTGCCCTGCCACGCTGCCCTCTGGCCCCCCGGCGCTGCTGAGCTCCGCCTCCGAACCGTCCTCACTCTTCCCCTCGGCGGGACCAGGCGGCCCCTCATCGATCCTAGGAAACACAGACCATCTTCAGACACAGACCATCTTCAGACACAGACCATCTTCAGACACAGACCATCTTCAGACACAGACCATCTTTAGTAACTTTAGTAACTGCCATTCCAATGTGGGAATCTGCCAGTCCATGTGGGAGGGACGCAAAGTAAATTCGCTATGTTAGGCATAAAAAAAAAGAAGGATATCGCTAGGCACTTAGGAATACCCCTTATCCTGTAAATATGGCCCAAACACTGGGCAGGAACAAAAGCCCCGCCCCTAGCAACAGATCAGCCATGAACATCAGTCTGCACAGTCACACGGGCTGACCTAACGTCACCGTCACTGACCTAGAAACACAAAGCACAGTCTCTGTTCTTCCCTAAACAAAGTGGCCTGATCCAGTTCAGCGCCGTGAAGCTACGATGACGAGCCCGCCACAAGCTCTCTTTCACAGAACACCACATTTCCGCTCAGTCACGCCAGATTTCCCCGGCGTGACCCTGTATACAGGGGTCCGCTCAGTCACGCCAGATTTCCCCAGCGGACCCCCGTGTGCAGGGGTCCGCTCAGTCACGCCCGATTTCCCAGCGGACCCCCGTATGGAGGGGTCCGCTCAGTCATGCCAGATTTCCCCGGCGTAACCCCGTATGGAGGGGTCCGCTCAGTCACGCCAGATTTCCCCGGCGTAACCCCGTATGGAGGGGTCCACTCCGTCACGCCAGATTTCCCAGCGGACCCCCGTAAGAATTTAACTAATTCAAACTAAATTAATTTACCTCCCTGCTAGCTTTGTGTTGCATTGCACTTCCAAATTAGACCAAAAACCAAGGGCAATATTTCTCTATGACTGCATTAGGACAAACAGAGTTTCCCCTTTAAGGACGTGTTGCCTGTCAGCCGTCTAACACACAGCGCTGGGTACTGGTGCCGGCGGATTCCCTCACCTGAGATGACCAAAGGCTCGTAGCCAGCGGGACCCCCGACAGTCCCGGGCCTCCCCCGCCTTCGCCCGTCTCCGACGCCGCTGCCCCCTGGGGCCAGTCAGGGCCTGTGCCAGCTCCGCCTCGTCTCCCCGGCCCCAGACCTGACGCGCCCGCCGCTCGGCATCCTGGTCCCCCGACCGCTGGAAGAGGCGCTGCAGCTGCGGCAGGCTCACCCCCTGGAAGATGTTGGGACAGGCGGCCTTACGGCCTCGGCCATCGGAGAGTCGCCAGAGCTGGGAGGTTCCGTCCGCGGAGGAGGGGGGCGTGGGGTCCTCCATCCCCCCTGTGTGTAAGAGGAAGGGGACAGGCAAAGCCCCCCCCCACCCCTTACCTCCTTGGCCTGAAACCAGACAATACCTTTAAATTTAACACCTAAACGCGTCAAGTTATTTTCTAAGCTTTCGTTCGATCAGAATCCAGCCACCCAGCCAAGTAATTTCCCCTCTAAAAGGTACTGTCATTTTTGTTGGTGGCTTAAAAGATAACGGAAGGAATCGGAGCCAGCGAGAGGTCCAACTGAAGCAATGTTGATTTAACGTGTGTCAACGTTACAGATAACGTTACAGATAACGTGTCACTCTAAAAACCTTACCATAGGCAGTATTTAAACAAAAGACTGCCGCACAAAAGAATCAGCACAGGCGGTTTAGTCTACGACTTGCACGCCGATTAGCGTGGGACTTGGCGGACGAGCGCACCGAAGCCGAACACAGAGCAGACTGTGCGTATTAGACCCGCTCCTGGCTCTCCCGCAATCCGCCAGCCCCGAGGTAAAATGGAGGTAATCCTGCATCTGTAAAGTGACGTCACACCTCTCCGCCTGTCACTCTCCGCGGCACATCGGGGGCACCTTCATTAACAACTCGTGAAATTATTATGCAAGAAGAATCTCCTTCGGGTTTTGGAATGGGGTTTCTGTAAACCAGCGTTGCTCCGAGACGGAACACTAATCCAGCAAGCGCAGAATTAGACACATTCAAAACGCATGTTTTGCAGACAAACGTGGCGCCAAGGTCTGCATAATTTAACACGCAAAAGTATGTTTACACCTTTAAATTGTATATCCAGAAATACGTACTAAAGACACCTTGGAGGAAGAAAACAGGAGTGTTGGGGGAAATTCGTCCACAAATTCTCTATGGCATGCAACACATGGGTATTCTGCCCGGAATTTTAATCAAAGACTATAACATATCACATTTTTTGCAGACTTGACACGCACAATTTTTGACACAAGAAACTACGGGGATACTACTGTTACGACGCAATCATTAAAAGATTTCCCCGCATCACGTTTAACAATGACTCGTTGTCATCTCACTCAATGCGGATTTCTAGAGCGGTTCAGGACCAGTGTAACGCATGACAGGCTGCGTGTGCTACAACTGTAGAGAATTCAGGCTGTGGTAATTTTGCACGTAAACTACACCATGATGAAAAATGATTAATCATACCCAGAAATGCATGCGCTTACCGGCAATAACCTAGGGAGTTCGACGCACCATCAGATCAATATTCCAAAGACTGCATATTTTCAGTGTCAAAGTGTATTAATTTAATATAACGTGCCTCCTTCTGTTTGAAATGACTGCCGCTAAGCAACTAGCAGAGAGCGGCTCACAAAGTTTTATGTTTTGAACGCAGTCATGAGGCGTCTCCCAAGCCAATGAAAGAGATTAGTGGAAAAAGTGACCCGCCCATCCAGTTGGGTGGGTCTTTTTCTGAGCAATCAGACAAATTAAAGGCGTGGTTAGGTGTCAACGTCGCCTTGGCCACGTAGTTTAAACGGTGTAATCCTGTATTGACGTCAATGCCTCGGGGCTCTGAGCTCAAGTGCGAAAAGATGTCGATGGGGCGAAGAAAAATATGTCTAGTTGGCTATCCTTTCGCTAGCTTTCCTCAGGGCGCACAAAGCTAATCCCTTAAGCGTCGGCGTGCGTGAAAGAACGTGTTTATTAATTGCGTACCATACGGTTTCTATAACATGCATATGGAGTTTATTTTAATTTAATAGGATAATTTAAAATAAGCAAATTATTCGGACGGCAAACGTCCGTTCTCACCTTGGTTTTCAGAGCACATATTGTTTTTTTCATCCGTTTTAGGTTTCCGATACATTCTTCAACAACATTCAGCAATGCGCCATCTGAATAATTCAGTCAAACCCTCGTTCACACTTCAGTCCAGGGGTACTCAATCTAGGTCCTAAACTTACTTAGATTTGAAGGTGTGAATCATATGCAAACAGAAAGGAAAGCCAGAAAAGCCAGACACACCAAGGTCTATTAGGACTAAGAAAACCCAGACACAGCAAGGTCCATGAGGACTAAGAAAACCCAGACACACCAAGGTCTATTAGAACTAAGAAAACCCAGACACAGCAAGGTCCATTAGGACTAAGAAAACCCAGACACAGCAAGGTCCATGAGGACTAAGAAAACCCAGACACACCAAGGTCTATTAGAA